>CAKAJA020000409.1:0-47781 GCA_916610235.2 Lasioglossum morio
CGCCGCTGTAGATGGCGCTGCAATACACCAACTTCTATTCCGTTGAACCTATCGCTATGAAAATTTTTATACATAGGTATTTGAGCACGAGGATTATTTTCGCAACAATTTTGTTGTAGCTCGCCACTGTAGATGGCGCTGCAATACACCAACTTCTATTCCGTTGAACCTATCGCTACGAAAATTTGTATACATAGGTATTTGAGCACGAGGAATATTTTCGCAACAATTTTGTTGTAACTCGCCACTGTAGATGGCGCTGCAATACACCAACTTCTACTTCGTTGAACCTATCGCTACGAAAATTTGTATACATAGGTATTTGAGCACGAGGATTATTTTCGCAACAATTTTGTTGTAGCTCGCCACTGTAGATGGCGCTGCAATACACCAACTTCTATTCCGTTGAACCTATCGCTACGAAAATTTGTATACATAGGTATTTGAGCACGAGAAATATTTTCGCGCTATCAACTTTGTTGTAATCTCATATTGACAACAAATTAAGTGCTGAAAATTATTTGAAATGCCTCCCAAAAGATCAAACATTGGAAGAAGAACCAGACATGCGCGGAAAGTGTCAGCCAGTAAAGCTGCTGAAACATCTGAAGAGCGAGTCGCACGAGTTGAAAACCTGCGAATGCGAGCTTCTACAGCAAGAGGTAATGAAACATCTGAAGAGCGAGTCACACGAGTAGAAAACCTGCGAATGCGAGCTTCTACAACAAGAGCTAATGAAACATCTGAAGAGCGAGTCGCACGAGTTGAAAACCTGCGAAAGCGAGCTTCTACAAAAAGAGCAAATGAAACATCTGAAGAGCGAGTCGCACGAGTTGAAAACCAACGATTGCGAGCTTCAACATCAAGAGACAATGAAACATCTGAAGAGCGAGTCGCACGAGTTGAAAACCTACGAGTGCGAGCTTTAACAACAAGAACTGCGGAAACATCTGAGGAGCGAGATAAACGATGTCAAGTTCAACGCTTACGGCAGAGTCGATCAAGAGCGAGAATCGATCTTAAGAAAGCGGCGTTCAATTACAATAAAAACTTTGATTACAGAATGCATCACGATGTTGCCATTGGACCAATGACTAATTTGTGCATTCATTGTCGCGCTTTGAAGTTTCACCAAGAAACGCCTGGTATGTGTTGCTCCAATGGCAAAATCAACTTGCCACCACTGGCTGAGGTACCAGAACCACTTTTAACTTATGTGACTGGAGTTACTCGGGAGTCCAAACACTTTCTACAGCATATTCGTAAATACAACTCATGCTTTCAAATGACATCGTTTGGAGCAACAAATATTGTGAGATATGGTAATTTCATGCCCACATTCAAAGTTCAAGGACAAGTGTATCATCAAATTGGTTCACTTCTTCCAGTAACCGACGAAGATCCACAGTTTTTGCAAATTTATTTCATGGACAATGTGGAGGAAGAAGTTGATCGACGATGCACATTTAGCGCAGTAACAGATCAGAGAATTATTGCTGAATTACGAGCATTATTCCACGAACATAACTGTTTGGTCCGAGATTTCAAATCAGCATTAGAGAATGTAATAGCGGATGATTTAAAAGTCATTATCAGGGCAGACAAAACGCCATTGAATGAACATGAAAGACGTTTCAATGCTCCAACGGCCCCTGAAGTAGCTGCTGTAATTGTCGGAACGGAGATTACCCGACGAGATATTGTTATCAACAGAAGAGATCAAACCAAGCAACGTGTTGCTGAAACACACCGATCGTACGATGCTCTTCAATATCCAATACTGTTTCCGCGAGGAGAAGACGGATATCATTTCAACGTTTATCAAACTAATCCCATCACAGGTGCTGCGACAACGAACAGAGTCAGTTGTATGGATTTTTATGCATACCGTATCATGATTCGATCCCAACAATCTAACCATATCCTGAAGTGTCGTCAACTTTTTCAACAATTCATCGTTGATATGTACGCTAAAGTCGAAAGTGAACGACTCAATTACATTCGTTACAATCAATCGAAGCTTCGAGTTGAAGATTACATTCATTTGCGAGATGCAATTGCAAATAATGGAACAGTTGCTAACATTGGACAAATTGTTATACTTCCAGCTTCGTATACTGGAAGTCCAAGACATATGCATGAATATGCTCAGGATGCTCTAACATATGTTCGCAAATACGGACGTCCAGATCTTTTTATCACGTTCACATGCAATCCATCTTGGACTGAAATCAAAGATTTACTTCTACTTGGCCAGCAACCATCCCATCGGCATGACCTTACAGCGAGAGTTTTCAGACAAAAATTAATACGTTTTATGAATCTCATCACTAAGAATCATATATATGGAGAAACTCGCTGCTGGATGTATTCGATTGAATGGCAGAAAAGGGGTCTACCACATGCTCATATCTTAATTTGGTTGGTTGAAAGAATTGCTCGAACTCAAATTGACGATATCGTTAACGCTGAGCTGCCCGATCCAGAAGAAGATCCAGAATTATTTGAAATTATCAAAAAACATATGATTCACGGACCATGTGGATTATACAACCCACATTCACCATGCATGAAAGATGGAAAATGCACTAAAAAGTATCCACGTCAGATGATACAAGAAACACAGACTGGTGGCGATGGTTATCCGCTGTACAGACGACGAAAACCAGATGATGGAGGACACACGACAACTATCAAAATCAATAACCTATGTTTCGAAATTGATAACCAGTGGATTGTGCCCTATTCTCCTATTCTTTCCAAATCGTTCAATGCTCATATCAACGTGGAAGTCTGCAATTCAGTTAAATCGATTAAATACATATGTAAATATGTGAATAAAGGCAGCGATATGGCAGTTTTCGGACTTGCGGATCCCAATACTCCCGTTAACGAAGTAGACCAATTTCAAATGGGACGCTATATTAGTAGTAATGAAGCTGTATGGCGAATTCTTGGTTTCGATATTCATGAACGCTTTCCTGCTGTTATACATCTCAGTGTTCACTTGGAAAACGGTCAACGAGTCTACTTCACGGAAGAGAATGCACTTCAGAGAGCTGCAGATCCACCAAACACAACGTTGACTGCTTTTTTCCAATTGTGTGCAACTGACGAATTCGCGAAAACGTTGTTATATCATGAACTCCCGCACTATTACACTTGGAATCAATCGACGAAGAAATTTTACAGAAGAAAACGAGGCGCAAAGCATTCTTCAATAGCTGGCATATTTTTCTCTGGAACATTGGGACGAGTGTATACTGTTCATCCGAATAATAGTGAATGCTACTATTTGCGAATGCTGCTTCACGTGGTCAAAGGACCAACATCGTTTCAAGCAGTCAAAACCATCGATGGTCAAGTATGCCAGACATACAGAGAAGCATGTTTCAAACTTGGTTTGCTTGAAAATGATCAACATTGGGACAACACATTGACAGAAGCATCTGAAATACGTCATGCTCACCAAATACGTACTCTGTTCGCTATAATCTTGACAACGTGTGCGCCATCTGATCCGAAAGATCTATGGGAAAAACACAAAGAAAATATGAGCGAAGACATACTTCTCCGAAAACGCAAAGACAACCCCGGCCTGGATGTACAATATTCGGAAGACATTTACAATGAAGCACTGATATTGCTTGAGGATATGTGTTTGTCGATTAACAACAAACTTCTCAATCAGCTTGGGCTATTTACACCGGAACGTAACAGAAACGATGTTGTTGATAGAGACGTATTGCGAGAAAAACAATATGATGCCGATGCGCTACAAGTTTATGTTGAGGCTCAGAAAAGGGTCTTAACAAATGATCAACGACTCGCGTACGACACAGTTATGGAGTATGTACGAGGCGGAAATGGTGGACTCCTTTTTCTTGATGCACCAGGAGGCACAGGAAAAACATTTCTACTCAATTTGATACTCGCCAAAATTCGAATGAAGAATGAGATTGCTGTGGCTGTAGCATCATCGGGGATTGCAGCAACACTACTTGATGGAGGACGCACGGCGCATTCGGCTTTCAAGCTGCCATTGAATCTAAATCATGCTACAGATCCTATTTGCAACATTGGAAAAACATCTGGAATGGCAACTGTATTGAAAAAATGCAAAATTATTATTTGGGATGAATGTACCATGATCCATAAAAAAAGGACTTGAAGCACTTGATCGTACACTACGAGATTTTCGAAACGATCAACGTCAAATGGGCGGAGCTCTGATATTGCTCGCCGGTGATTTCCGTCAAACTTTGCCCGTCATTCCAAGATCAACACCAGCAGACGAGCTGAACGCATGCCTGAAGAATTCGGCTCTTTGGAGACATGTGAAGAAAATTACACTTTCAACCAATATGCGTGTGCATATACTTGGAGATGTTTCTGCACAAACATTTGTGAAGCAACTTTTAGATATGGGCGATGGCAAACTTCCGGTTATTCCTGAAACACAGGAGATATCGTTCCCACAAAACTTCTGTCAACATATATCATCAATTGAAGATCTTGAAATGAAGGTTTTTCCGAACATCGTCAACAACTTCAGGAATCGCGATTGGCTATCCGAGAGAGTTATCTTAGCTCCAAAAAATGATGACGTCAATCGAATCAATAACAAGATTCAATTAAAAATTCCTGGTGCGGTTACCAAATACAAATCCATCGATACAGTTACAGAAGAGAATCAAGCTGTTAATTATCCAATAGAATTTCTGAATTCATTGGAGCCTGCTGGAATGCCACCACACATATTAATGTTGAAAGTTGGTTCACCAATACTGCTCCTTCGGAATCTCAACACGCCAAAGTTGTGCAACGGAACCAGACTTTCAGTGAAAAAACTGATGCCGAATGTGATTGAAGCAACAATAATTAACGGCAAATGTAAAGGAGAAGATGTGCTTATTCCACGCATTCCAATGATTCCCACTGATTTGCCATTCACATTCAAACGACTACAGTTTCCCGTACGTCTTGCTTTCGCGATGACAATCAACAAAGCTCAAGGGCAGTCTCTGCACGTTGCCGGCTTAAATTTAGAAAATCCATGTTTTTCACATGGCCAACTATATGTTGCTTGCTCTAGAGTAGGGACTCCAAAAAGTCTATACATATATACACCAAATCAAAAAACCAAAAATATTGTTTATCCACTCGCCTTACGCTAAATGTTAGTAATAGTTTAAATTATTCTAAGACTAGAAAATAAATCATTTGGTTGACATGAAATTTTATCCATGCGAAAGTCCAGTCGTTCAAAAGTTATGACGTCATTGGTACGCACATTGTGCGCCGCACGCAAGGGCAACCCGCCCGGAGGGCCTGGCTGCGAGGGCGTGCCGCAGGCACGCCACGAGTAGCTAGTATAACATATATGCCGCGTATAAAACGTATATGTCGCGTATATAAAGTTTATGACGCGAATATAACGTATGTGGCGCGTATATAACGTATATAACGCGTATATAACGTATATTTCGCGTATATATCGTATATGACACGTATATGACGCGTATACAACATATATGCCGCGTATAAAACGTATATGTCGCGTATATAAAGTGTATGACGCGTATATAATGTATATGACGCGTATATAACGTATATGACGCGTACATAACGTATATGTCGCGCATATAACGTATGTGACGCGTATATAACGTATATGACACGTATATAACGTGTCTGACGTGTATATAACGTATGTGACGCGTATATAACGTATGTGTCGGGTATATAACGTGTATGACGCTTACATATCGTGTATGACGTGTATATAACGTATATGACGCGTATATAACGTATATGAAGCGTATATAGCGCATATGACGCGTATATAACGTATATGACGCGTATATAACGTATATGTCGCGTACATAACGTATATGTCGCGCATATAACGTATGTGACGCGTATATAACGTATATGACCCGTATATAACGTGTCTGACGTGTATATAACGTATGTGACGCGTATGTTACGTATGTGTCGCGTATATAACGTGTATGACGCGAATATAACGTATATGACGCGTATATAGCGTGTATGGCGTGTATATACCGTATAAGACGCGTATGTAACGTATATGAATGGTATATAACGTATATGCCGCGTATATAAAGTGTATGACGCTTATATAACGTGTGTGGCCCGTATATAACGTATATGACGCGTATATAACGTATATGACGCGTATATATCGTATATGCCGCGTATATAACGTATATGACGCGTATATAACGTATATGACGCGTATATAACGTATGTGACGCGTATATAGCGTGTATGGCGTGTATATAACGTGTATGACGCGTATATAACGTATATGCCACGTATAAAACGTATATGTGGCGTATATAACGTGTATGACGCGTATATAACGTATATGACGCGTATATAACGTATATGACGCGAATATAACGTATATGACGCGTATATAGCGTGTATGGCGTGTATATACCGTATAAGACGCGTATGTAACGTATATGAATGGTATATAACGTATATGCCGCGTATATAAAGTGTATGACGCTTATATAACGTATGTGGCCCGTATATAACGTATATGACGCGTATATAACGTATATCACACGTATATAACGTGTATGAGGCATCTATTACGTATATGCCACGTATAAAACGTATATGTGGCGTATATAACGTGTATGACGCGTATATAACGTATATGACGCGTATATGACGTATATGACGCGTACATAATGTATATGTCGCGCATATAACGTATGTGACGCGTATATAACGTATATGACACGTATATAACGTGTCTGACGTGTATATAACGTATGTGACGCGTATATAACGTATGTGTCGGGTATATAACGTGTATGACGCTTACATATCGTGTATGACGTGTATATAACGTATATGACGCGTATATAACGTATGTGACGCTTACATAACGTGTATGACGTGTATATAACGTATATGACGCGTATGTAACGTATGTGACGCGTATATAGCGTGTATGACGGGTATATAACGCATATGACGCGTATATAACGTATATGAAGCATATATAACGTATATGACGCGTATATAACGTATATGACGCGTATATAACGTATATGTCGCGTACATAGCGTATATGTCGCGCATATAACGTATGTGACGCGTATATAGCGTGTATGTCGTGTATATAACGTGTATGACGCGTATATAACGTATATGCCACGTATAAAACGCATATGTGGCGTATATAACGTGTGTGGACCGTATATAACGTATATGACGCGTATATAACGTATATGACACGTATATAACGTGTATGAGGCATCGATTACGTATATGCCACGTATAAAACGTATATGTGGCGTATATAACGTGTATGACGCGTATATAACGTATATGTCGCGTACATAACGTATATGTCGCGCATATAACGTATGTGACGCGTATATAACGTATATGACCCGTATATAACGTGTCTGACGTGTATATAACGTATGTGACGCGTATATTACGTATGTGTCGCGTATATAACGTGTATGACGCTTACATAACGTGTATGACGTGTATATAACGTATATGACGCGTATATAACGTATGTGACGCGTATATAGCGTGTATGACGTGTATATAACGCATATGACGCGTATATAACGTATATGAAGCATATATAACGTATATGACGCGTATATAACGTATATGCCGCGTATATAAAGTGTATGACGCGTATATAACGTGTGTGGCCCGTATATACCGTATATGACGCGTATATAACGTATATGACGCGCATATAACGTATATGACGCGTATATAACGTATGTGACGCGTATATAACGTATATGACGCGTATATAACGTATATGGCGTGTATATAACGTGAATGACGCGTATATAACGTATATGATGCGAATATAACGTATATGACGCGTATAAAACGTATATGTCGCGTATATAACGTATATGACGCGTATATATCGTATGTGACGCGTACATAACGTATATGACGCGTATATAACGTATATGACGCGTGTATAACGTATATGAAGCGTATATAGCGTATATGACGCGTATATAACGTATATGACGCGTATATAACGTATATGACGCGTACATAACGTATATGTCGCGCATATAACGTATGTGACGCGTATATAACGTATATGACACGTATATAACGTGTCTGACGTGTATATAACGTATGTGACGCGTACATAACGTATATGTCGCGCATATAACGTATATGACGCGTATATAACGTATGTGACGCGTATATAGCGTGTATGACGTGTATATAACGCATATGACGCGTATATAACGTATATGATGCATATATAACGTATATGACGCGTATATAACGTATGTGACGCGTATATAACGTATGTGACGCGTATATAACGTGTATGACGCGAATATAACATATATGACGCGTATATAGCGTGTTTGGCGTGTATATACCGTATAAGACGCTTATATAACGTATATGAAAGGTATATAACGTATATGTCGCGTGTATAAAGTGTATGACGCGTATATAACGTATGTGGCCCGTATATAACGTATATGACGCGTATATAGAGTATATGACGCGTATATAACGTATATGACGCGTATATATCGTATGTGACGCGTATATAACTTATATGACGCGTATATAACGTATATGACGCGTATATATCGTATGTGACGCGTATATAACGTATAAGACGCGTATATAAGGTATATGACGCGTATATAACGTATGTGACGCGTATATAGCGTGTATGGCGTGTATATAACGTGTATGACGCGTATATAACGTATATGCCACGTATAAAACGTATATGTGGCGTATATAACGTGTATGACGCGTATATAACGTATATGACGCGTATATAACGTATATGACGCGAATATAACGTATATGACGCGTATATAGCGTGTATGGCGTGTATATACCGTATAAGACGCGTATGTAACGTATATGAATGGTATATAACGTATATGCCGCGTATATAAAGTGTATGACGCTTATATAACGTGTGTGGCCCGTATATAACGTATATGACGCGTATATAACGTATATGACACGTATATAACGTGTATGAGGCATCTATTACGTATATGCCACGTATAAAACGTATATGTGGCGTATATAACGTGTATGACGCGTATATAACGTATATGACGCGTATATGACGTATATGACGCGTATCTATATATATAAAAATGGATGTTTGTATATTTGTATATATATATATGATTCATAGACTCCGGAACTGCTCAACGTATAAAGTTGGGGTTTGAACCGTTAGACGCGGCGTTTCTTCGGGAAGGTTTATGAGCAAAGAGCGTTCGAAAAAGTCGATTGGTTCAAAAGTTGTGACATCATTAGTGACACCATTACCACTTTTTCGCCTTTTTTTGGGCACGTTTCCGCTTATAACTTTTGATCGAATGGACTTTTTCGAATGCGGTTTGCTCTAAAACCTTCCAGAGGCAGTGACAGAGATAGAGAGAGAGTCGGAGAGAGAGAGAGAGAGAGAGGGGGGAGAGAGGAGGGAGAGAGGGGGGAGAGAGGGCACGTTTCTGCTTATAACTTTTGATCGGATCGACTTTTTCGAATGCGGTTTGCTCTAAAACCTTCCAGAGACACAGCCAGAGATAGAGAGACAGAGAGAGTGTCAGAGCGAGAGAGAGAGCGAGAGAGAGAGAGAGAGAGAGCATGTTTCTGCTTATAACTTTTGATCGAATGGACTTTTTCGAATGCGATATCAACATTAAACTTGGCACATATATGTATTTTTTGATGGAGAAGGTTTTTACGTTATTCAATTTGTTGTAACTCGCCGCTGTAGATGGCGCTGCAATACACCAACTTCTACTCCGTTGAACCTATCGCTACGAAAATTTGTATACATAGGTATTTGAGCACGAGGATTATTTTCGCAACAATTTTGTTGTAACTCGCCGCTGTAGATGGCGCTGCAATACACCAACTTCTATTCCGTTGAACCTATCGCTATGAAAATTTTTATACATAGGTATTTGAGCACGAGGATTATTTTCGCAACAATTTTGTTGTAGCTCGCCACTGTAGATGGCGCTGCAATACACCAACTTCTATTCCGTTGAACCTATCGCTACGAAAATTTGTATACATAGGTATTTGAGCACGAGGAATATTTTCGCAACAATTTTGTTGTAACTCGCCACTGTAGATGGCGCTGCAATACACCAACTTCTACTTCGTTGAACCTATCGCTACGAAAATTTGTATACATAGGTATTTGAGCACGAGGATTATTTTCGCAACAATTTTGTTGTAGCTCGCCACTGTAGATGGCGCTGCAATACACCAACTTCTATTCCGTTGAACCTATCGCTACGAAAATTTGTATACATAGGTATTTGAGCACGAGAAATATTTTCGCGCTATCAACTTTGTTGTAATCTCATATTGACAACAAATTAAGTGCTGAAAATTATTTGAAATGCCTCCCAAAAGATCAAACATTGGAAGAAGAACCAGACATGCGCGGAAAGTGTCAGCCAGTAAAGCTGCTGAAACATCTGAAGAGCGAGTCGCACGAGTTGAAAACCTGCGAATGCGAGCTTCTACAGCAAGAGGTAATGAAACATCTGAAGAGCGAGTCACACGAGTAGAAAACCTGCGAATGCGAGCTTCTACAACAAGAGCTAATGAAACATCTGAAGAGCGAGTCGCACGAGTTGAAAACCTGCGAAAGCGAGCTTCTACAAAAAGAGCAAATGAAACATCTGAAGAGCGAGTCGCACGAGTTGAAAACCAACGATTGCGAGCTTCAACATCAAGAGACAATGAAACATCTGAAGAGCGAGTCGCACGAGTTGAAAACCTACGAGTGCGAGCTTTAACAACAAGAACTGCGGAAACATCTGAGGAGCGAGATAAACGATGTCAAGTTCAACGCTTACGGCAGAGTCGATCAAGAGCGAGAATCGATCTTAAGAAAGCGGCGTTCAATTACAATAAAAACTTTGATTACAGAATGCATCACGATGTTGCCATTGGACCAATGACTAATTTGTGCATTCATTGTCGCGCTTTGAAGTTTCACCAAGAAACGCCTGGTATGTGTTGCTCCAATGGCAAAATCAACTTGCCACCACTGGCTGAGGTACCAGAACCACTTTTAACTTATGTGACTGGAGTTACTCGGGAGTCCAAACACTTTCTACAGCATATTCGTAAATACAACTCATGCTTTCAAATGACATCGTTTGGAGCAACAAATATTGTGAGATATGGTAATTTCATGCCCACATTCAAAGTTCAAGGACAAGTGTATCATCAAATTGGTTCACTTCTTCCAGTAACCGACGAAGATCCACAGTTTTTGCAAATTTATTTCATGGACAATGTGGAGGAAGAAGTTGATCGACGATGCACATTTAGCGCAGTAACAGATCAGAGAATTATTGCTGAATTACGAGCATTATTCCACGAACATAACTGTTTGGTCCGAGATTTCAAATCAGCATTAGAGAATGTAATAGCGGATGATTTAAAAGTCATTATCAGGGCAGACAAAACGCCATTGAATGAACATGAAAGACGTTTCAATGCTCCAACGGCCCCTGA
The DNA here is from genome assembly GCA_916610235.2 of Lasioglossum morio. NCBI lineage: Eukaryota > Metazoa > Arthropoda > Insecta > Hymenoptera > Halictidae > Lasioglossum > Lasioglossum morio. The sequence goes on from CAKAJA020000409.1 coordinate 11,575, forward strand.
AGTAGCTGCTGTAATTGTCGGAACGGAGATTACCCGACGAGATATTGTTATCAACAGAAGAGATCAAACCAAGCAACGTGTTGCTGAAACACACCGATCGTACGATGCTCTTCAATATCCAATACTGTTTCCGCGAGGAGAAGACGGATATCATTTCAACGTTTATCAAACTAATCCCATCACAGGTGCTGCGACAACGAACAGAGTCAGTTGTATGGATTTTTATGCATACCGTATCATGATTCGATCCCAACAATCTAACCATATCCTGAAGTGTCGTCAACTTTTTCAACAATTCATCGTTGATATGTACGCTAAAGTCGAAAGTGAACGACTCAATTACATTCGTTACAATCAATCGAAGCTTCGAGTTGAAGATTACATTCATTTGCGAGATGCAATTGCAAATAATGGAACAGTTGCTAACATTGGACAAATTGTTATACTTCCAGCTTCGTATACTGGAAGTCCAAGACATATGCATGAATATGCTCAGGATGCTCTAACATATGTTCGCAAATACGGACGTCCAGATCTTTTTATCACGTTCACATGCAATCCATCTTGGACTGAAATCAAAGATTTACTTCTACTTGGCCAGCAACCATCCCATCGGCATGACCTTACAGCGAGAGTTTTCAGACAAAAATTAATACGTTTTATGAATCTCATCACTAAGAATCATATATATGGAGAAACTCGCTGCTGGATGTATTCGATTGAATGGCAGAAAAGGGGTCTACCACATGCTCATATCTTAATTTGGTTGGTTGAAAGAATTGCTCGAACTCAAATTGACGATATCGTTAACGCTGAGCTGCCCGATCCAGAAGAAGATCCAGAATTATTTGAAATTATCAAAAAACATATGATTCACGGACCATGTGGATTATACAACCCACATTCACCATGCATGAAAGATGGAAAATGCACTAAAAAGTATCCACGTCAGATGATACAAGAAACACAGACTGGTGGCGATGGTTATCCGCTGTACAGACGACGAAAACCAGATGATGGAGGACACACGACAACTATCAAAATCAATAACCTATGTTTCGAAATTGATAACCAGTGGATTGTGCCCTATTCTCCTATTCTTTCCAAATCGTTCAATGCTCATATCAACGTGGAAGTCTGCAATTCAGTTAAATCGATTAAATACATATGTAAATATGTGAATAAAGGCAGCGATATGGCAGTTTTCGGACTTGCGGATCCCAATACTCCCGTTAACGAAGTAGACCAATTTCAAATGGGACGCTATATTAGTAGTAATGAAGCTGTATGGCGAATTCTTGGTTTCGATATTCATGAACGCTTTCCTGCTGTTATACATCTCAGTGTTCACTTGGAAAACGGTCAACGAGTCTACTTCACGGAAGAGAATGCACTTCAGAGAGCTGCAGATCCACCAAACACAACGTTGACTGCTTTTTTCCAATTGTGTGCAACTGACGAATTCGCGAAAACGTTGTTATATCATGAACTCCCGCACTATTACACTTGGAATCAATCGACGAAGAAATTTTACAGAAGAAAACGAGGCGCAAAGCATTCTTCAATAGCTGGCATATTTTTCTCTGGAACATTGGGACGAGTGTATACTGTTCATCCGAATAATAGTGAATGCTACTATTTGCGAATGCTGCTTCACGTGGTCAAAGGACCAACATCGTTTCAAGCAGTCAAAACCATCGATGGTCAAGTATGCCAGACATACAGAGAAGCATGTTTCAAACTTGGTTTGCTTGAAAATGATCAACATTGGGACAACACATTGACAGAAGCATCTGAAATACGTCATGCTCACCAAATACGTACTCTGTTCGCTATAATCTTGACAACGTGTGCGCCATCTGATCCGAAAGATCTATGGGAAAAACACAAAGAAAATATGAGCGAAGACATACTTCTCCGAAAACGCAAAGACAACCCCGGCCTGGATGTACAATATTCGGAAGACATTTACAATGAAGCACTGATATTGCTTGAGGATATGTGTTTGTCGATTAACAACAAACTTCTCAATCAGCTTGGGCTATTTACACCGGAACGTAACAGAAACGATGTTGTTGATAGAGACGTATTGCGAGAAAAACAATATGATGCCGATGCGCTACAAGTTTATGTTGAGGCTCAGAAAAGGGTCTTAACAAATGATCAACGACTCGCGTACGACACAGTTATGGAGTATGTACGAGGCGGAAATGGTGGACTCCTTTTTCTTGATGCACCAGGAGGCACAGGAAAAACATTTCTACTCAATTTGATACTCGCCAAAATTCGAATGAAGAATGAGATTGCTGTGGCTGTAGCATCATCGGGGATTGCAGCAACACTACTTGATGGAGGACGCACGGCGCATTCGGCTTTCAAGCTGCCATTGAATCTAAATCATGCTACAGATCCTATTTGCAACATTGGAAAAACATCTGGAATGGCAACTGTATTGAAAAAATGCAAAATTATTATTTGGGATGAATGTACCATGATCCATAAAAAAAGGACTTGAAGCACTTGATCGTACACTACGAGATTTTCGAAACGATCAACGTCAAATGGGCGGAGCTCTGATATTGCTCGCCGGTGATTTCCGTCAAACTTTGCCCGTCATTCCAAGATCAACACCAGCAGACGAGCTGAACGCATGCCTGAAGAATTCGGCTCTTTGGAGACATGTGAAGAAAATTACACTTTCAACCAATATGCGTGTGCATATACTTGGAGATGTTTCTGCACAAACATTTGTGAAGCAACTTTTAGATATGGGCGATGGCAAACTTCCGGTTATTCCTGAAACACAGGAGATATCGTTCCCACAAAACTTCTGTCAACATATATCATCAATTGAAGATCTTGAAATGAAGGTTTTTCCGAACATCGTCAACAACTTCAGGAATCGCGATTGGCTATCCGAGAGAGTTATCTTAGCTCCAAAAAATGATGACGTCAATCGAATCAATAACAAGATTCAATTAAAAATTCCTGGTGCGGTTACCAAATACAAATCCATCGATACAGTTACAGAAGAGAATCAAGCTGTTAATTATCCAATAGAATTTCTGAATTCATTGGAGCCTGCTGGAATGCCACCACACATATTAATGTTGAAAGTTGGTTCACCAATACTGCTCCTTCGGAATCTCAACACGCCAAAGTTGTGCAACGGAACCAGACTTTCAGTGAAAAAACTGATGCCGAATGTGATTGAAGCAACAATAATTAACGGCAAATGTAAAGGAGAAGATGTGCTTATTCCACGCATTCCAATGATTCCCACTGATTTGCCATTCACATTCAAACGACTACAGTTTCCCGTACGTCTTGCTTTCGCGATGACAATCAACAAAGCTCAAGGGCAGTCTCTGCACGTTGCCGGCTTAAATTTAGAAAATCCATGTTTTTCACATGGCCAACTATATGTTGCTTGCTCTAGAGTAGGGACTCCAAAAAGTCTATACATATATACACCAAATCAAAAAACCAAAAATATTGTTTATCCACTCGCCTTACGCTAAATGTTAGTAATAGTTTAAATTATTCTAAGACTAGAAAATAAATCATTTGGTTGACATGAAATTTTATCCATGCGAAAGTCCAGTCGTTCAAAAGTTATGACGTCATTGGTACGCACATTGTGCGCCGCACGCAAGGGCAACCCGCCCGGAGGGCCTGGCTGCGAGGGCGTGCCGCAGGCACGCCACGAGTAGCTAGTATAACATATATGCCGCGTATAAAACGTATATGTCGCGTATATAAAGTTTATGACGCGAATATAACGTATGTGGCGCGTATATAACGTATATAACGCGTATATAACGTATATTTCGCGTATATATCGTATATGACACGTATATGACGCGTATACAACATATATGCCGCGTATAAAACGTATATGTCGCGTATATAAAGTGTATGACGCGTATATAATGTATATGACGCGTATATAACGTATATGACGCGTACATAACGTATATGTCGCGCATATAACGTATGTGACGCGTATATAACGTATATGACACGTATATAACGTGTCTGACGTGTATATAACGTATGTGACGCGTATATAACGTATGTGTCGGGTATATAACGTGTATGACGCTTACATATCGTGTATGACGTGTATATAACGTATATGACGCGTATATAACGTATATGAAGCGTATATAACGTATATGACGCGTATATAACGTATATGACGCGTATATAACGTATATGTCGCGTACATAACGTATATGTCGCGCATATAACGTATGTGACGCGTATATAACGTATATGACCCGTATATAACGTGTCTGACGTGTATATAACGTATGTGACGCGTATGTTACGTATGTGTCGCGTATATAACGTGTATGACGCGAATATAACGTATATGACGCGTATATAGCGTGTATGGCGTGTATATACCGTATAAGACGCGTATGTAACGTATATGAATGGTATATAACGTATATGCCGCGTATATAAAGTGTATGACGCTTATATAACGTGTGTGGCCCGTATATAACGTATATGACGCGTATATAACGTATATGACGCGTATATAACGTATGTGACGCGTATATAACGTATATGACGCGTATATAACGTATATGACGCGTATATAACGTATGTGACGCGTATATAGCGTGTATGGCGTGTATATAACGTGTATGACGCGTATATAACGTATATGCCACGTATAAAACGTATATGTGGCGTATATAACGTGTATGACGCGTATATAACGTATATGACGCGTATATAACGTATATGACGCGAATATAACGTATATGACGCGTATATAGCGTGTATGGCGTGTATATACCGTATAAGACGCGTATGTAACGTATATGAATGGTATATAACGTATATGCCGCGTATATAAAGTGTATGACGCTTATATAACGTGTGTGGCCCGTATATAACGTATATGACGCGTATATAACGTATATGACACGTATATAACGTGTATGAGGCATCTATTACGTATATGCCACGTATAAAACGTATATGTGGCGTATATAACGTGTATGACGCGTATATAACGTATATGACGCGTATATGACGTATATGACGCGTATATAACATATATGCCGCGTATAAAACGTATATGTCGCGTATATAAAGTTTATGGCGCGAATATAACGTATGTGGCGCGTATATAACGTATATAACGCGTATATAACGTATATTTCGCGTATATATCGTATATGACACGTATATGACGCGTATATAACATATATGCCGCGTATAAAACGTATATGTCGCGTATATAAAGTGTATGACGCGTATATAACGTATATGACGCGTATATAACGTATATGACGCGTACATAACGTATATGTCGCGCATATAACGTATGTGACGCGTATATAACGTATATGACACGTATATAACGTGTCTGACGTGTATATAACGTATGTGACGCGTATATAACGTATGTGTCGGGTATATAACGTGTATGACGCTTACATATCGTGTATGACGCGTATATAACGTATATGACGCGTATATAACGTATATGAAGCGTATATAGCGCATATGACGCGTATATAACGTATATGACGCGTATATAACGTATATGTCGCGTACATAACGTATATGTCGCGCATATAACGTATGTGACGCGTATATAACGTATATGACACGTATATAACGTGTCTGACGTGTATATAAGGTATGTGACGCGTATATAACGTATGTGTCGGGTATATAACGTGTATGACGCTTACATATCGTGTATGACGCGTATATAACGTATATGTCGCGTATATAAAGTGTATGACGCGTATATAACGCATATGACGCGTATATAACGTGTATGACCCGTATGTAACGTATAAGAAGCGTATATACCATATATGACGCGTATATAACGTATATGACGCGCATATAACATATATGACGCGTATATAACGTATGTGACGCGTATATAACGTATATGACGCGTATATAACGTATATGACCCGTATGTAACGTATAAGAAGCGTATATACCGTATATGACGCGTATATAACGTATATGACGCGCATATAACGTATATGACGCGTATATAACGTATGTGACGCGTATATACCGTATATGACGCGCATATAACGTATATGACGCGTATATAACGTATGTGACGCGTATATAACGTATATGACGCGTATATAACGTATATGGCGTGTATATAACGTGAATGACGCGTATATAACGTATATGATGCGAATATAACGTATATGTCGCGTATATAACGTATATGACGCGTACATAACGTATATGACGCGTATATAACGTATGTGACGCGTATATAACGTATATGACGCGTATATAACGTATATGGCGTGTATATAACGTGAATGACGCGTATATAACGTATATGATGCGAATATAACGTATATGTCGCGTATATAACGTATATGACGCGTATATGACGTATATGACGCGTATATAACATATATGCCGCGTATAAAACGTATATGTCGCGTATATAAAGTTTATGGCGCGAATATAACGTATGTGGCGCGTATATAACGTATATAACGCGTATATAACGTATATTTCGCGTATATATCGTATATGACACGTATATGACGCGTATATAACATATATGCCGCGTATAAAACGTATATGTCGCGTATATAAAGTGTATGACGCGTATATAACGTATATGACGCGTATATAACGTATATGACGCGTACATAACGTATATGTCGCGCATATAACGTATGTGACGCGTATATAACGTATATGACACGTATATAGCGTGTCTGACGTGTATATAACGTATGTGACGCGTATATAACGTATGTGTCGGGTATATAACGTGTATGACGCTTACATATCGTGTATGACGCGTATATAACGTATATGACGCGTATATAACGTATATGAAGCGTATATAGCGCATATGACGCGTATATAACGTATATGACGCGTATATAACGTATATGTCGCGTACATAACGTATATGTCGCGCATATAACGTATGTGACGCGTATATAACGTATATGACACGTATATAACGTGTCTGACGTGTATATAACGTATGTGACGCGTATATAACGTATGTGTCGGGTATATAACGTGTATGACGCTTACATATCGTGTATGACGCGTATATAACGTATATGTCGCGTATATAAAGTGTATGACGCGTATATAACGCATATGACGCGTATATAACGTGTATGACCCGTATGTAACGTATAAGAAGCGTATATACCGTATATGACGCGTATATAACGTATATGACGCGCTTATAACGTATATGACGCGTATATAACGTATGTGACGCGTATATACCGTATATGACGCGCATATAACGTATATGACGCGTATATAACGTATGTGACGCGTATATAACGTATATGACGCGTATATAACGTATATGGCGTGTATATAACGTGAATGACGCGTATATAACGTATATGATGCGAATATAACGTATATGTCGCGTATATAACGTATATGACGCGTATATATCGTATGTGACGCGTACATAACGTATATGACGCGTATATAACGTATATGACGCGTGTATAACGTATATGAAGCGTATATAGCGTATATGACGCGTATATAACGTATATGACGCGTATATAACGTATATGGCGTGTATATAACGTGAATGACGCGTATATAACGTATATGATGCGAATATAACGTATATGACGCGTATAAAACGTATATGTCTTGTATATAACGTATATGACGCGTATATATCGTATGTGACGCGTACATAACGTATATGACGCGTATATAACGTATATGACGCGTGTATAACGTATATGAAGCGTATATAGCGTATATGACGCGTATATAACGTATATGACGCGTATATAACGTATATGACGCGTACATAACGTATATGTCGAGCATATAACGTATGTAACGCGTATATAACGTATATGACACGTATATAACGTGTCTGACGTGTATATAACGTATGTGACGCGTATATAACGTATGTGTCGGGTATATAACGTATATGACGCGTATATAGAGTATATGACGCGTATATAACGTATATGAAGCGTATATATCGTATGTGACGCGTATATAACGTATATGACGCGTATATAACGTATATGACGCGTATATATCGTATGTGACGCGTATATAACGAATAAGACGCGTATATAACGTATATGACGCGTATATAACGTATATGAAGCGTATATAGCGTATATGACGCGTATATAACGTATATGAAAGGTATATAACGTATATGTCGCGTGTATAAAGTGTATGACGCGTATATAACGTATGTGGCCTGTATATAACGTATATGACGCGTATATAGAGTATATGACGCGTATATAACGTATATGACGCGTATATATCGTATGTGACGCGTATATAACGTAAATGACGCCAATATAACGTATATGACGCGTATAAATCGTATGTGACGCGTATATAACGTATAAGACGCGTATATAACGTATATGACGCGTATATAAGGTATATGAAGCGTATATAGCGTATATGACGCGTATATAACGTATATGACGCGTATATAACGTATATGTCGTGTACATAACGTATATGTCGCTCATATAACGTATGTGACGCGTATATAACGTAAATGACGCCAATATAACGTATATGACGCGTATAAATCGTATGTGACGCGTATATAACGTATAAGACGCGTATATAACGTATATGACGCGTATATAAGGTATATGAAGCGTATATAGCGTATATGACGCGTATATAACGTATATGACGCGTACATAATGTATATGTCGCGCATATAACGTATATGACGCGTATATATCGTATGTGACGCGTATATAACGTAAATGACGCCAATATAATGTATATGACGCGTATAAATCGTATGTGACGCGTATATAACGTATAAGACGCGTATATAACGTATATGACGCGTATATAACGTATATAACACGTATATAACGTGTCTGACGTGTATATAACGTATGTGACGCGTATATAACGTATATGACACGTATATAACGTGTCTGAAGTGTATATAACGTATGTGACGCGTATATTACGTATGTGTCGCGTATATAACGTGTATGACGCTTACATAACGGGTATGACGTGTATATAACGTATATGACGCGTATATAACGTATGTGACGCGTATCTAGCGTGTATGGCGTGTATATAACGTGTATGATGCGTATATAACGTATATGTCACGTATAAAACGTATATGTGGCGTATATAACGTATATGACGCGTATATAACGTATATGACACGTATATAACGTGTATGAGGCATCTATTACGTATATGCCACGTATAAAACGTATATGTGGCGTATATAACGTGTATGACGCGTATATAACGTATGTGACGCTTACATAACGTGTATGACGTGTATATAACGTATATGACGCGTATATAACGTATGTGACGCGTATATAGCGTGTATGACGTGTATATAACGTGTATGACGCGTATATAACGTATGTGACGCGTATATAACGTATATGACGCGTATATAACGTATATGGCGTGTATATAACGTGAATGACGCGTATATAACGTATATGATGCGAATATAACGTATATGACGCGTATAAAACGTATATGTCGCGTATATAACGTATATGACGCGTATATATCGTATGTGACGCGTACATAACGTATATGACGCGTATATAACGTATATGACGCGTGTATAACGTATATGAAGCGTATATAGCGTATATGACGCGTATATAACGTATATGACGCGTATATAACGTATATGACGCGTACATAACGTATATGTCGCGCATATAACGTATGTGACGCGTATATAACGTATATGACACGTATATAACGTGTCTGACGTGTATATAACGTATGTGACGCGTATACAACGTATGTGTCGGGTATATAACGTGTATGACGCTTACATAACGTGTATGACGTGTATATAACGTATATGACGCGTATATAACGTATGTGACGCTTACATAACGTGTATGACGTGTATATAACGTATATGACGCGTATATAACGTATGTGACGCGTATATAGCGTGTATGACGTGTATATAACGCATATGACGCGTATATAACGTATATGAAGCATATATAACGTATATGACGCTTATATAACGTATATGACGCGTATATAACGTATATGTCGCGTACATAGCGTATATGTCGCGCATATAACGTATGTGACGCGTATATAGCGTGTATGTCGTGTATATAACGTGTATGACGCGTATATAACGTATATGCCACGTATAAAACGCATATGTGGCGTATATAACGTGTGTGGCCCGTATATAACGTATATGACGCGTATATAACGTATATGACACGTATATAACGTGTATGAGGCATCGATTACGTATATGCCACGTATAAAACGTATATGTGGCGTATATAACGTGTATGACGCGTATATAACGTATATGTCGCGTACATAATGTATATGTCGAGCATATAACGTATGTGACGCGTATATAACGTATATGACCCGTATATAACGTGTCTGACGTGTATATAACGTATGTGACGCGTATATTACGTATGTGTCGGGTATATAACGTGTATGACGCTTACATAACGTGTATGACGTGTATATAACGTATATGACGCGTATATAACGTATGTGACGCGTATATAGCGTGTATGACGTGTATATAACGCATATGACGCGTATATAACGTATATGAAGCATATATAACGTATATGACGCGTATATAACGTATATGCCGCGTATATAAAGTGTATGACGCTTATATAACGTGTGTGGCCCGTATATACCGTATATGACGCGTATATAACGTATATGACGCGTATATAACGTATATGACGCGCATATAACGTATGTGACGCGTATATAACGTATATGACGCGTATATAACGTATATGGCGTGTATATAACGTGAATGACGCGTATATAACGTATATGATGCGAATATAACGTATATGACGCGTATAAAACGTATATGTCGCGTATATAACGTATATGACGCGTATATATCGTATGTGACGCGTACATAACGTATATGACGCGTATATAACGTATATGACGCGTGTATAACGTATATGAAGCGTATATAGCGTATATGACGCGTATATAACGTATATGACGCGTATATAACGTATATGACGCGTACATAACGTATAAGTCGCGCATATAACGTATGTGACGCGTATATAACGTATATGACACGTATATAACGTGTCTGACGTGTATATAACGTATGTGACGCGTACATAACGTATATGTCGCGCATATAACGTATATGACGCGTATATAACGTATGTGACGCGTATATAGCGTGTATGACGTGTATATAACGGATATGACGCGTATATAACGTATATGATGCATATATAACGTATATGACGCGTATATAACGTATGTGACGAGTATATAACGTGTATGACGCGAATATAACATATATGACGCGTATATAGCGTGTTTGGCGTGTATATACCGTATAAGACGCGTATATAACGTATATGAAAGGTATATAACGTATATGTCGCGTGTATAAAGTGTATGACGCGTATATAACGTATGTGGCCCGTATATAACGTATATGACGCGTATATAGAGTATATGACGCGTATATAACGTATATGACGCGTATATATCGTATGTGACGCGTATATAACGTATATGACGCGTATATAACGTATATGACGCGTATATATCGTATGTGACGCGTATATAACGTATAAGACGCGTATATAAGTTATATGACGCGTATATAACGTATGTGACGCGTATATAGCGTGTATGGCGTGTATATAACGTGTATGACGCGTATATAACGTATATGCCACGTATAAAACGTATATGTGGCGTATATAACGTGTATGACGCGTATATAACGTATATGACGCGTATATAACGTATATGACGCGAATATAACGTATATGACGCGTATATAGCGTGTATGGCGTGTATATACCGTATAAGACGCGTATGTAACGTATATGAATGGTATATAACGTATATGCCGCGTATATAAAGTGTATGACGCTTATATAACGTATGTGGCCCGTATATAACGTATATGACGCGTATATAACGTATATGACACGTATATAACGTGTATGAGGCATCTATTACGTATATGCCACGTATAAAACGTAAATGTGGCGTATATAACGTGTATGACGCGTATATAACGTATATGACGCGTATATGACGTATATGACGCGTATATAACATATATGCCGCGTATAAAACGTATATGTCGCGTATATAAAGTTTATGACGCGAATATAACGTATGTGGCGCGTATATAACGTATATAACGCGTATATAACGTATATTTCGCGTATATATCGTATATGACACGTATATGACGCGTATATAACATATATGCCGCGTATAAAACGTATATGTCGCGTATATAAAGTGTATGACGCGTATATAACGTATATGACGCGTATATAACGTATATGACGCGTACATAACGTATATGTCGCGCATATAACGTATGTGACGCGTATATAACGTATATGACCCGTATATAACGTGTCTGACGTGTATATAACGTATGTGACGCGTATATAACGTATGTGTCGCGTATATAACGTGTATGACGCGAATATAACGTATATGACGCGTATATAGCGTGTATGGCGTGTATATACCGTATAAGACGCGTATGTAACGTATATGAATGGTATATAACGTATATGCCGCGTATATAAAGTGTATGACGCTTATATAACGTGTGTGGCCCGTATATACCGTATATGACGCGTATATAACGTATATGACGCGTATATATCGTATGTGACGCGTATATAACGTATAAGACGCGTATATAAGGTATATGACGCGTATATAACGTATGTGACGCGTATATAGCGTGTATGGCGTGTATATAACGTGTATGACGCGTATATTACGTATATGCCACGTATAAAACGTATATGTGGCGTATATAACGTGTATGACGCGTATATAACGTATATGACGCGTATATAACGTATATGACGCGAATATAACGTATATGACGCGTATATAGCGTGTATGGCGTGTATATACCGTATAAGACGCGTATGTAACGTATATGAATGGTATATAACGTATATGCCGCGTATATAAAGTGTATGACGCTTATATAACGTATGTGGCCCGTATATAACGTATATGACGCGTATATAACGTATATGACACGTATATAACGTGTATGAGGCATCTATTACGTATATGCCACGTATAAAACGTATATGTGGCGTATATAACGTGTATGACGCGTATATAACGTATATGACGCGTATATGACGTATATGACGCGTATATAACATATATGCCGCGTATAAAACGTATATGTCGCGTATATAAAGTTTATGGCGCGAATATAACGTATGTGGCGCGTATATAACGTATATAACGCGTATATAACGTATATTTCGCGTATATATCGTATATGACACGTATATGACGCGTATATAACATATATGCCGCGTATAAAACGTATATGTCGCGTATATAAAGTGTATGACGCGTATATAACGTATATGACGCGTATATAACGTATATGACGCGTACATAACGTATATGTCGCGCATATAACGTATGTGACGCGTATATAACGTATATGACACGTATATAACGTGTCTGACGTGTATATAACGTATGTGACGCGTATATAACGTATGTGTCGGCTATATAACGTGTATGACGCTTACATATCGTGTATGACGCGTATATAACGTATATGACGCGTATATAACGTATATGAAGCGTATATAGCGCATATGACGCGTATATAACGTATATGACGCGTATATAACGTATATGTCGCGTACATAAAGTATATGTCGCGCCTATAACGTATGTGACGCGTATATAACGTATATGACCCGTATATAACGTGTCTGACGTGTATATAACGTATGTGATGCGTATGTTACGTATGTGTCGCGTATATAACGTGTATGACGCGAATATAACGTATATGACGCGTATATAGCGTGTATGGCGTGTATATACCGTATAAGACGCGTATGTAACGTATATGAATGGTATATAACGTATATGCCGCGTATATAAAGTGTATGACGCTTATATAACGTGTGTGGCCCGTATATACCGTATATGACGCGTATATAACGTATATGACGCGCATATAACGTATATAACGCGTATATAACGTATGTGACGCGTATATAACGTATATGACGCGTATATAACGTATATGGCGTGTATATAACTTGAATGACGCGTATATAACGTATATGATGCGAATATAACGTATATGACGCGTATAAAACGTATATGTCGCGTATATAACGTATATGACGCGTATATATCGTATGTGACGCGTACATAACGTATATGACGCGTATATAACGTATATGACGCGTGTATAACGTATATGAAGCGTATATAGCGTATATGACGCGTATATAACGTATATGACGCGTATATAACGTATATGACGCGTACATAACGTATAAGTCGCGCATATAACGTATGTGACGCGTATATAACGTATATGACACGTATATAACGTGTCTGACGTGTATATAACGTATGTGACGCGTACATAACGTATATGTCGCGCATATAACGTATATGACGCGTATATAACGTATGTGACGCGTATATAGCGTGTATGACGTGTATATAACGGATATGACGCGTATATAACGTATATGTTGCATATATAACGTATATGACGCGTATATAATGTATGTGACGCGTATATAACGTGTATGACGCGAATATAACCTATATGACGCGTATATAGCGTGTTTGGCGTGTATATACCGTATAAGACGCGTATATAACGTATATGAAAGGTATATAACGTATATGTCGCGTGTATAAAGTGTATGACGCGTATATAACGTATGTGGCCCGTATATAACGTATATGACGCGTATATAGAGTATATGACGCGTATATAACGTATATGAAGCGTATATATCGTATGTGACGCGTATATAACGTATATGACGCGTATATAACGTATATGACGCGTATATATCGTATGTGACGCGTATATAACGTATAAGACGCGTATATAAGGTATATGACGCGTATATAACGTATGTGCCACGTATAAAACGTATATGTGGCGTATATAACGTGTATGACGCGTATATAACGTATATGACGCGTATATAACGTATATGACGCGAATATAACGTATATGACGCGTATATAGCGTGTATGGCGTGTATATACCGTATAAGACGCGTATGTAACGTATATGAATGGTATATAACGTATATGCTGCGTATATAAAGTGTATGACGCTTATATAACGTATGTGGCCTGTATATAACGTATATGACGCGTATATAACGTATATGACACGTATATAACGTGTATGAGGCATCTATTACGTATATGCCACGTATAAAACGTATATGTGGCGTATATAACGTGTATGACGCGTATATAACGTATATGACGCGTATATGACGTATATGACGCGTATATAACATATATGCCGCGTTTAAAACGTATATGTCGCGTATATAAAGTTTATGACGCGAATATAACGTATGTGGCGCGTATATAACGTATATAACGCGTATATAACGTATATTTCGCGTATATATCGTATATGACACGTATATGACGCGTATATAACATATATGCCGCGTATAAAACGTATATGTCGCGTATATAAAGTGTATGACGCGTATATAACGTATGTGGCGCGTACATAACGTATATGTCGCGCATATAACGTATGTGACGCGTATATAACGTATATGACACGTATATAACGTGTCTGACGTGTATATAACGTATGTGACGCGTATATAACGTATGTGTCGGGTATATAACGTGTATGACGCTTACATATCGTGTATGACGTGTATATAACGTATATGACGCGTATATAACGTATGTGACGCTTACATAACGTGTATGACGTGTATATAACGTATATGACGCGTATATAACGTATGTGACGCGTATATAGCGTGTATGACGTGTATATAACGCATATGACGCGTATATAACGTATATGAAGCATATATAACGTATATGACGCGTATATAACGTATGTGACGCGTATATAACGTGTATGACGCGAATATAAAATATATGACGCGTACAAAACGTATATGTCGCGTATATAAAGTGTATGATGTGTTGTGACGTTGCAACTTTTGCGACGTCACTTCACCGTATTTTTCGTACACTGAGTACATTTCGCGAAGGACCAGATCAGGTAAACAACGAGCCGCGAGACCGTCGCACCGAATTCAAGAGCGTTCCCCGACGAAATTCCGATTCGCAAAGAAACAACGTACTGACATCTAGCGTGTGCCGAGTACGGCAAGTTCCAGGGCCGAAGAACAGACCCGGAAACAGAACCCCGACCTCCGAAATTCCCGGAGGAAAGATGCCGAACCTACAGGAGGCGTACGACGAGAACCATGGCCAACGTTGCGAAGTCCCGTGCACGGGCAATCATATGCGACATCGAAAGGCACCCGGTTAAGCAGCCCGGAGGCGTTGAAGGGAAGGAACCCCACAGGATGCCGAGGCATCATTTCGCGTTTCCGACAGCGTCTCGTCCCGCCAAAGGAATGGGGGTTCCAGCGAGGATGGTGCCAACGATAGTCCGAGAGGCATGACCTCCCTCGACCCAGGAAGGGTCGAGAAAATTTCGCGAATACGGTCCGGGGCCCAAGGACCATCGTCGAGACGTCCCTGTTACGTACGCGTCGTACGCGGTTAACGTGCGTCTTCGGGAAATTTCGGCAGAGTTCGGGTGGGGGGAACAAGAATCGATGCGTCTAGCTGTCGATTGCGAAAGATCACTGTCGCGCTAGCCGTCACGTTGAGCGAGTCCCACGATTTCCGCTACCGCAAATAACATAGCTCACGAGAGAGAACGCTTCCCGGAAGCCAAAGTCGAATAACGTGCGGAAGTATCCCGCAGCTTGTCCGCCGAGCGAAAACCCGGTCTCGCGGTCGTTTTTCTTTGGAAGTTCTCGTGCGAGAGTGAGCGGCCGAAAGAACCAGGCGGCCGAAACAATATCGGGTGGAACAACGGCAGAAACGGTAAGTCGGCAAAGTGATCTTTTCGCTATCCAGTAGCATCGTGTTGGCTCGATATTTGTCGCGCGAGGACGAACGATTTCCGTTCGATCCTCGACCTTTCGCGTGTGCCGAGACGAGCTGCGACTCGTGCCGTCGGCTCGTGCTTCGCGGAAGCACTTTGAGCGTTTCGAATCAAATCGAGAGTTTTCCCATCGCGAATCGAATCGGAAGTTTCCTCGGAGGAATCGCGTCTCGCGAGAATAGTCTTTTCTCTCCGTCTTGATCGTCGGACATCTTGAATTCGGTGGCGATTAACGTAGGGAAGCGAATATCGTCCGAAATACCGTTCGTAGTTAACATCTAGCGTTTCGCGAGCGTTTCACGTGCGTGGGTTATCGCGACAGTCTTGTACCGCGCCGTCCATCTGCGCTGCGCGCAATCCCGTCCGTCGGGAATTCAACTTGTATCTAGTACCGATCATCCGTACTTTCACGCGCGCTGGAGAAATTCGACAAACGCGCTGCGACCGATTTACCGTCCGCAAAACTTGTACAAAGAGCGCGGGCTCTCGGGTTACGGTCACGTGACCGTGTTCTGTAACACCTGACAAGGAAAAATAAATTTCCACTCGAGACCAAATTTGTCGCTATTTCTCGAACCCTGTGAGATCCGTCCTGCCGTAAGGGCTGTCCTCGTCCTTTCCGTGTCCGAACCGTCTGGACCCGTTGCGTTCGCGTTTCGAATCGCGTTTCGAAAATCCGACGCTCGTGCCCGGCTTCTCCGTGCACGAGAAGTTCATCGCGTTTCGCGTGGCATCCTTGCGGTGCCTGGCGCCCGAACAAAATCCGTTCCGTGGTCCGTAGGTTTTTCGCGGCCTTGCTTAGTCCCGGGCGGACCCCGTGCATACGGCTGCACGTGGCCCGGCCTCAGAGCCATAAAAGCCCGGAGTCGTTCTTTTCGGGGGTTTTCCAACCCCCGCCGAGATACGGCGTGACAGTGTATATAACGTATGTGACGCGTATATAACGTATATGACGCGTATATAGCGTGTTTGGCGTGTATATACCGTATAAGACGCGTATATAACGTATATGAATGGTATATAACGTATATGTCGCATGTATAAAGTGTATGACGCGTATATAACGTATGTGGCCCGTATATAACGTATATGACGCGTATATAGAGTATATGACGCGTATATAACGTATATGACGCGTATATATCGTATGTGACGCGTATATAACGTATATGACGCGTATATAACGTATATGACGCGTATATATCGTATGTGACGCGTATATAACGTATAAGACGTGTATATAACGTATATGACGCGTATATAACGTATGTGACGCGTATATAGCGTGTATGACGTGTATATAACGCATATGACGCGTATATAACGTATATGAAGCATATATAACGTATATGACGCGTATATAACGTATGTGACGCGTATATAACGTGTATGACGCGAATATAACATATATGACGCGTACAAAACGTATATGTCGCGTATATAAAGTGTATGATGTGTATATAACGTATGTGACGCGTATATAACGTATATGACGCGTATATAACGTATATGACGCGTATATAACATATATGCCGCGTATAAAACGTATATGTCGCGTATATAAAGTGTATGACGCGAATATAACGTATGTGGCGCGTATATAACGTATATAACGCGTATATAACGTATATTTCGCGTATATATCGTATATGACACGTATATGACGCGTATATAACATATATGCCGCGTATAAAACGTATATGTCGCGTATATAAAGTGTATGACGCGTATATAACGTATGTGGCGCGTACATAACGTATATAACGCGTATATAACGTATATAACGCGTATATAACGTATATCAAGCGTATATAACATATATGACGCGTATATAACATATATGCCGCGTATAAAACGTATATGTCGCGTATATAAAGTGTATGACGCGTATATATCGTATGTGACGCGTATATAACGTATATGACGCGTATATAACGTATATCAATCGTATATAAAGTGTATGACGCGAATATAACGTATGTGGCGCGTATATAACGTATATAACGCGTATATAACGTATATCAAGCGTATATAACATATATGACGCGTATATAACATATATGCCGCGTATAAAACGTATATGTCGCGTATATAAAGTGTATGACGCGAATATAACGTATGTGGCCCGTATATAACGTATATGACGCGTATATAACGTATTTTACCCGTATATAACGTATATGACGCCTATAAAACGTATATGTCGCGTATATAAAATGTATGACGCTTATATAACGTGTATCACGCGTATATAACATATATGTCGCGTATATACCGTATAAGACGCGTATGTAACGTATATGAATGGTATATAACGTATATGCCGCGTATATAAAGTGTATGACGCGTATATAACGTGTGTGGCCCGTATATAACGTATATGACGCGTATATAACGTATATGACACGTATATAACGTGTATGAGGCATCTATTACGTATATGCCACGTATAAAACGTATATGTGGCGTATATAACGTGTATGACGCGTATATAACGTATATGACGCGTATATAACGTATATGACGCGTATATAACATATATGCCGCGTATAAAACGTATATGTCGCGTATATAAAGTGTATGACGCGAATATAACGTATGTGGCGCGTATATAACGTATATAACGCGTATATATCGTATATGACACGTATATGAAGCGTATATAACATATATGCCGCGTATAAAACGTATATGTCGCGTATATAAAGTGTATGACGCGTATATAACGTATGTGGCGCGTACATAACTTATATAACGCGTATATAACGTATATTTCGCGTATATATCGTATATGACACGTATATAAAGTGGATGACACGTATATAACGTATATCAATCGTATATAAAGTGTATGACGCGAATATAACGTATGTGGCGCGTATATAACGTATATAACGTGTATATAACGTATATCAAGCGTATATAACGTATGTGACGCTTACATAACGTGTATGACGTGTATATAACGTATATGACGCGTATATAACGTATGTGACGAGTATATAACGTATATGACGCGAATATAACGTATATGACGCGTATATAGCGTGTATGGCGTGTATATACCGTATAAGACGCGTATGTAACGTATATGAATGGTATATAACGTATATGCCGCGTATATAAAGTGTATGACGCGTATATTACGTGTGTGGCCCGTATATAACGTATATGACGCGTATATAACGTATATTTCTCGTATATATCGTATATGACACGTATAAGAAGCGTATATAACATATATGCCGCGTATAAAACGTATATGTCGCATATATAAAGTGTATGACGCGTATATAACGTATGTGGCGCGTACATAACTTATATAACGCGTATATAACATATATTTCGCGTATATATCGTATATGACACGTATATAAAGTGGATGACACGTATATAACGTATATCAATCGTATATAAAGTGTATGACGCGAATATAACGTATGTGGCGCGTATATAACGTATATAACGTGTATATAACGTATATCAAGCGTATATAACATATATGACGCGTATATAACATATATGCCGCGTATAAAACGTATATGTCGCGTATATAAAGTGTATGACGCGTATATAACGTATGTGGCCCGTATATAACGTATATGACGCGTATATAACGTATTTTACCCGTATATAACGTATATGACGCCTATAAAACGTATATGTCGCGTATATAAAATGTATGACGCTTATATAACGTGTATCACGCGTATATAACATATATGTCGCGTATATAACGTATATGACGCGTATATATCGTATGTGACGCGTATATAACGTATATGACGCGTATATAACGTATATGACGCGTATATAACGTATATGACGCGTATATAACATATATGCCGCGTATAAAACGTATATGTCGCGTATATAAAGTGTATGACGCGAATATAACGTATGTGGCGCGTATATAACGTATATAACGCGTATATAACGTATATTTCGCGAATATATCGTATATGACACGTATATGACGCGTATATAACATATATGCCGCGTATAAAACGTATATGTAGCGTATATAAAGTGTATGACGCGTATATAACGTATGTGGCGCGTACATAACTTATATAACGCGTATATAACGTATATTTCGCGTATATATCGTATATGACACGTATATAAAGTAGATGACGCGTATATAACGTATATCAATCGTATATAAAGTGTATGACGCGAATATAACGTATGTGGCGCGTATATAACGTATATAACGCGTATATAACGTATATCAAGCGTATATAACATATATGACGCGTATATAACATATATGCCGCGTATAAAACGTATATGTCGCGTATATAAAGTGTATGACGCGTATATAACGCATATGGCCCGTATATAACGTATATGACGCGTATATAACGTATTTTACCCGTATATAACGTATATGACGCCTATAAAACGTATATGTCGCGTATATAAAATGTATGACGCTTATATAACGTGTATCTCGCGTATATAACATATATGTCGCGTATATAACGTATATGACGCGTATATAACGTATATGAAGCGTATATAGCGTATATGACGCGTATATAACGTATATGACGCGTATATAACGTATATGTCGCGTACATAACGTATATGTCGCGCATATAACGTATGTGACGCGTATATAACGTATATGACCCGTATATAACGTGTCTGACGTGTATATAACGTATGTGACGCGTATATAACTTATGTGGCCCGTATATAACGTATATGACGCGTATATAACGTATTTTACCCGTATATAACGTTTATGACGCCTATAAAACGTATATGTCGCGTATATAAAATGTATGACGCTTATATAACGTGTATCACGCATATATAACATATATGTCGCGTATATACCGTATAAGACGCGTATGTAACGTATATGAATGTTATATAACGTATATGCCGCGTATATAAAGTGTATGACCTGTATATAACGTGTGTGGCCCGTATATAACGTATATGACGCGTATATAACGTATATGACACGTATATAACGTGTATGAGGCATCTATTACGTATATGCCACGTATAAAACGTATATGTGGCGTATATAACGTGTATGACGCGTATATAACGTATATGACGCGTATATAACGTATATGACGCGTATATAACATATATGCCGCGTATAAAACGTATATGTCGCGTATATAAAGTGTATGACGCGAATATAACGTATGTGGCGCATATATAACGTATATAACGAGTATATAACGTATATTTCGCGTATATATCGTATATGACACGTATATGAAGCGTATATAACATATATGCAGCGTATAAAACGTATATGTCGCATATATAAAGTGTATGACGCGTATATAACGTATGTGGCGCGTACATAACTTATATAACGCGTATATAACATATATTTCGCGTATATATCGTATATGACACGTATATAAAGTGGATGACACGTATATAACGTATATCAATCGTATATAAAGTGTATGACTCGAATATAACGTATGTGGCGCGTATATAACGTATATAACGTGTATATAACGTATATCAAGCGTATATAACATATATGACGCGTATATAACATATATGCCGCGTATAAAACGTATATGTCGCGTATATAAAGTGTATGACGCGTATATAACGTATGTGGCCCGTATATAACGTATATGACGCGTATATAACGTATTTTACCCGTATATAACGTATATGACGCCTATAAACGTATATGTCGCGTATATAACGTATATGTCGCGCATATAACGTATATGACGCGTATATAACGTATGTGACGCGTATATAACGTATATGACGCGTATATAACGTATTTTACCAGTATATAACGTATATGACGCCTATAAAACGTATATGTCGCGTATATAAAATGTATGACGCTTATATAACGTTTATCACGCGTATATAACATATATGTCGCGTATATACCGTATAAGACGCGTATGTTACGTATATGAATGGTATATAACGTATATGCCGCGTATATAATGTGTATGACGCGTATATAACGTGTGTGGCGCGTACATAACGTATATGTCGCGCATATAACGTATGTGACGCGTATATAACGTATATGACACGTATATAACGTGTCTGACGTGTATATAACGTATGTGACGCGTATATAACGTATGTGTCGGGTATATAACGTGTATGACGCTTACATATCGTGTATGACGTGTATATAACGTATATGACGCGTATATAACGTATGTGACGCTTACATAACGTGTATGACGTGTATATAACGTATATGACGCGTATATAACGTATGTGACGCGTATATAGCGTGTATGACGTGTATATAACGCATATGACGCGTATATAACGTATATGAAGCATATATAACGTATATGACGCGTATATAACGTATGTGACGCGTATATAACGTGTATGACGCGAATATAAAATATATGACGCGTACAAAACGTATATGTTGCGTATATAAAGTGTATGATGTGTTGTGACGTTGCAACTTTTGCGACGTCACTTCACCGTATTTTTCGTACACTGAGTACATTTCGCGAAGGACCAGATCAGGTAAACAACGAGCCGCGAGACCGTCGCACCGAATTCAAGAGCGTTCCCCGACGAAATTCTGATTCGCAAAGAAACAACGTACTGACATCTAGCGTGTGCCGAGTACGGCAAGTTCCAGGGCCGAAGAACAGACCCGGAAACAGAACCCCGACCTCCGAAATTCCCGGAGGAAAGATGCCGAACCTACAGGAGGCGTACGACGAGAACCATGGCCAACGTTGCGAAGTCCCGTGCACGGGCAATCATATGCGACATCGAAAGGCACCCGGTTAAGCAGCCCGGAGGCGTTGAAGGGAAGGAACCCCACAGGATGCCGAGGCATCATTTCGCGTTTCCGACAGCGTCTCGTCCCGCCAAAGGAATGGGGGTTCCAGCGAGGATGGTGCCAACGATAGTCCGAGAGGCATGACCTCCCTCGACCCAGGAAGGGTCGAGAAAATTTCGCGAATACGGTCCGGGGCCCAAGGACCATCGTCGAGACGTCCCTGTTACGTACGCGTCGTACGCGGTTAACGTGCGTCTTCGGGAAATTTCGGCAGAGTTCGGGTGGGGGGAACAAGAATCGATGCGTCTAGCTGTCGATTGCGAAAGATCACTGTCGCGCTAGCCGTCACGTTGAGCGAGTCCCACGATTTCCGCTACCGCAAATAACATAGCTCACGAGAGAGAACGCTTCCCGGAAGCCAAAGTCGAATAACGTGCGGAAGTATCCCGCAGCTTGTCCGCCGAGCGAAAACCCGGTCTCGCGGTCGTTTTTCTTTGGAAGTTCTCGTGCGAGAGTGAGCGGCCGAAAGAACCAGGCGGCCGAAACAATATCGGGTGGAACAACGGCAGAAACGGTAAGTCGGCAAAGTGATCTTTTCGCTATCCAGTAGCATCGTGTTGGCTCGATATTTGTCGCGCGAGGACGAACGATTTCCGTTCGATCCTCGACCTTTCGCGTGTGCCGAGACGAGCTGCGTCTCGTGCCGTCGGCTCGTGCTTCGCGGAAGCACTTTGAGCGTTTCGAATCAAATCGAGAGTTTTCCCATCGCGAATCGAATCGGAAGTTTCCTCGGAGGAATCGCGTCTCGCGAGAATAGTCTTTTCTCTCCGTCTTGATCGTCGGACATCTTGAATTCGGTGGCGATTAACGTAGGGAAGCGAATATCGTCCGAAATACCGTTCGTAGTTAACATCTAGCGTTTCGCGAGCGTTTCACGTGCGTGGGTTATCGCGACAGTCTTGTACCGCGCCGTCCATCTGCGCTGCGCGCAATCCCGTCCGTCGGGAATTCAACTTGTATCTAGTACCGATCATCCGTACTTTCACGCGCGCTGGAGAAATTCGACAAACGCGCTGCGACCGATTTACCGTCCGCAAAACTTGTACAAAGAGCGCGGGCTCTCGGGTTACGGTCACGTGACCGTGTTCTGTAACACCTGACAAGGAAAAATAAATTTCCACTCGAGACCAAATTTGTCGCTATTTCTCGAACCCTGTGAGATCCGTCCTGCCGTAAGGGCTGTCCTCGTCCTTTCCGTGTCCGAACCGTCTGGACCCGTTGCGTTCGCGTTTCGAATCGCGTTTCGAAAATCCGACGCTCGTGCCCGGCTTCTCCGTGCACGAGAAGTTCATCGCGTTTCGCGTGGCATCCTTGCGGTGCCTGGCGCCCGAACAAAATCCGTTCCGTGGTCCGTAGGTTTTTCGCGGCCTTGCTTAGTCCCGGGCGGACCCCGTGCATACGGCTGCACGTGGCCCGGCCTCAGAGCCATAAAAGCCCGGAGTCGTTCTTTTCGGGGGTTTTCCAACCCCCGCCGAGATACGGCGTGACAGTGTATATAACGTATGTGACGCGTATATAACGTATATGACGCGTATATAGCGTGTTTGGCGTGTATATACCGTATAAGACGCGTATATAACGTATATGAATGGTATATAACGTATATGTCGCATGTATAAAGTGTATGACGCGTATATAACGTATGTGGCCCGTATATAACGTATATGACGCGTATATAGAGTATATGACGCGTATATAACGTATATGACGCGTATATATCGTATGTGACGCGTATATAACGTATATGACGAGTATATAACGTATATGACGCGTATATATCGTATGTGACGCGTATATAACGTATAAGACGTGTATATAACGTATATGACGCGTATATAACGTATGTGACGCGTATATAGCGTGTATGACGTGTATATAACGCATATGACGCGTATATAACGTATATGAAGCATATATAACGTATATGACGCGTATATAACGTATGTGACGCGTATATAACGTGTATGACGCGAATATAACATATATGACGCGTACAAAACGTATATGTCGCGTATATAAAGTGTATGATGTGTATATAACGTATGTGACGCGTATATAACGTATATGACGCGTATATAACGTATATGACGCGTATATAACATATATGCCGCGTATAAAACGTATATGTCGCGTATATAAAGTGTATGACGCGAATATAACGTATGTGGCGCGTATATAACGTATATAACGCGTATATAACGTATATTTCGCGTATATATCGTATATGACACGTATATGACGCGTATATAACATATATGCCGCGTATAAAACGTATATGTCGCGTATATAAAGTGTATGACGCGTATATAACGTATGTGGCGCGTACATAACTTATATAACGCGTATATAACGTATATAACGCGTATATAACGTATATCAAGCGTATATAACATATATGACGCGTATATAACATATATGCCGCGTATAAAACGTATATGTCGCGTATATAAAGTGTATGACGCGTATATATCGTATGTGACGCGTATATAACGTATATGACGCGTATATAACGTATATCAATCGTATATAAAGTGTATGACGCGAATATAACGTATGTGGCGCGTATATAACGTATATAACGCGTATATAACGTATATCAAGCGTATATAACATATATGACGCGTATATAACATATATGCCGCGTATAAAACGTATATGTCGCGTATATAAAGTGTATGACGCGAATATAACGTATGTGGCCCGTATATAACGTATATGACGCGTATATAACGTATTTTACCCGTATATAACGTATATGACGCCTATAAAACGTATATGTCGCGTATATAAAATGTATGACGCTTATATAACGTGTATCACGCGTATATAACATATATGTCGCGTATATACCGTATAAGACGCGTATGTAACGTATATGAATGTTATATAACGTATATGCCGCGTATATAAAGTGTATGACGCGTATATAACGTGTGTGGCCCGTATATAACGTATATGACGCGTATATAACGTATATGACACGTATATAACGTGTATGAGGCATCTATTACGTATATGCCACGTATAAAACGTATATGTGGCGTATATAACGTGTATGACGCGTATATAACGTATATGACGCGTATATAACGTATATGACGCGTATATAACATATATGCCGCGTATAAAACGTATATGTCGCGTATATAAAGTGTATGACGCGAATATAACGTATGTGGCGCGTATATAACGTATATAACGCGTATATATCGTATATGACACGTATATGAAGCGTATATAACATATATGCCGCGTATAAAACGTATATGTCGCGTATATAAAGTGTATGACGCGTATATAACGTATGTGGCGCGTACATAACTTATATAACGCGTATATAACGTATATTTCGCGTATATATCGTATATGACACGTATATAAAGTGGATGACACGTATATAACGTATATCAATCGTATATAAAGTGTATGACGCGAATATAACGTATGTGGCGCGTATATAACGTATATAACGTGTATATAACGTATATCAAGCGTATATAACGTATGTGACGCTTACATAACGTGTATGACGTGTATATAACGTATATGACGCGTATATAACGTATGTGACGAGTATATAACGTATATGACGCGAATATAACGTATATGACGCGTATATAGCGTGTATGGCGTGTATATACCGTATAAGACGCGTATGTAACGTATATGAATGGTATATAACGTATATGCCGCGTATATAAAGTGTATGACGCGTATATAACGTGTGTGGCCCGTATATAACGTATATGACGCGTATATAACGTATATTTCGCGTATATATCGTATATGACACGTATAAGAAGCGTATATAACATATATGCCGCGTATAAAACGTATATGTCGCATATATAAAGTGTATGACGCGTATATAACGTATGTGGCGCGTACATAACTTATATAACGCGTATATAACATATATTTCGCGTATATATCGTATATGACACGTATATAAAGTGGATGACACGTATATAACGTATATCAATCGTATATAAAGTGTATGACGCGAATATAACGTATGTGGCGCGTATATAACGTATATAACGTGTATATAACGTATATCAAGCGTATATAACATATATGACGCGTATATAACATATATGCCGCGTATAAAACGTATATGTCGCGTATATAAAGTGTATGACGCGTATATAACGTATGTGGCCCGTATATAACGTATATGACGCGTATATAACGTATTTTACCCGTATATAACGTATATGACGCCTATAAAACGTATATGTCGCGTATATAAAATGTATGACGCTTATATAACGTGTATCACGCGTATATAACATATATGTCGCGTATATAACGTATATGACGCGTATATATCGTATGTGACGCGTATATAACGTATATGACGCGTATATAACGTATATGACGCGTATATAACGTATATGACGCGTATATAACATATATGCCGCGTATAAAACGTATATGTCGCGTATATAAAGTGTATGACGCGAATATAACGTATGTGGCGCGTATATAACGTATATAACGCGTATATAACGTATATTTCGCGAATATATCGTATATGACACGTATATGACGCGTATATAACATATATGCCGCGTATAAAACGTATATGTAGCGTATATAAAGTGTATGACGCGTATATAACGTATGTGACGCGTATATAGCGTGTATGACGTGTATATAACGCATATGACGCGTATATAACGTATATGAAGCATATATAACGTATATGACGCGTATATAACGTATATGACGCGTATATAAGGTATATGAAGCGTATATAGCGTATATGACGCGTATATAACGTATATGACGCGTACATAATGTATATGTCGCGCATATAACGTATATGACGCGTATATATCGTATGTGACGCGTATATAACGTAAATGACGCCAATATAATGTATATGACGCGTATAAATCGTATGTGACGCGTATATAACGTATAAGACGCGTATATAACGTATATGACGCGTATATAACGTATATAACACGTATATAACGTGTCTGACGTGTATATAACGTATGTGACGCGTATATAACGTATATGACACGTATATAACGTGTCTGACGTGTATATAACGTATGTGACGCGTATATAACGTATGTGTCGCGTATATAACGTGTATGACGCTTACATAACGGGTATGACGTGTATATAACGTATATGACGCGTATATAACGTATGTGACGCGTATCTAGCGTGTATGGCGTGTATATAACGTGTATGATGCGTATATAACGTATATGTCACGTATAAAACGTATATGTGGCGTATATAACGTATATGACGCGTATATAACGTATATGACACGTATATAACGTGTATGAGGCATCTATTACGTATATGCCACGTATAAAACGTATATGTGGCGTATATAACGTGTATGACGCGTATATAACGTATGTGACGCTTACATAACGTGTATGACGTGTATATAACGTATATGACGCGTATATAACGTATGTGACGCGTATATAGCGTGTATGACGTGTATATAACGTGTATGACGCGTATATAACGTATGTGACGCGTATATAACGTATATGACGCGTATATAACGTATATGGCGTGTATATAACGTGAATGACGCGTATATAACGTATATGATGCGAATATAACGTATATGACGCGTATAAAACGTATATGTCGCGTATATAACGTATATGACGCGTATATATCGTATGTGACGCGTACATAACGTATATGACGCGTATATAACGTATATGACGCGTGTATAACGTATATGAAGCGTATATAGCGTATATGACGCGTATATAACGTATATGACGCGTATATAACGTATATGACGCGTACATAACGTATATGTCGCGCATATAACGTATGTGACGCGTATATAACGTATATGACACGTATATAACGTGTCTGACGTGTATATAACGTATGTGACGCGTATACAACGTATGTGTCGGGTATATAACGTGTATGACGCTTACATATCGTGTATGACGTGTATATAACGTATATGACGCGTATATAACGTATGTGACGCTTACATAACGTGTATGACGTGTATATAACGTATATGACGCGTATATAACGTATGTGACGCGTATATAGCGTGTATGACGTGTATATAACGCATATGACGCGTATATAACGTATATGAAGCATATATAACGTATATGACGCTTATATAACGTATATGACGCGTATATAACGTATATGTCGCGTACATAGCGTATATGTCGCGCATATAACGTATGTGACGCGTATATAGCGTGTATGTCGTGTATATAACGTGTATGACGCGTATATAACGTATATGCCACGTATAAAACGCATATGTGGCGTATATAACGTGTGTGGCCCGTATATAACGTATATGACGCGTATATAACGTATATGACACGTATATAACGTGTATGAGGCATCGATTACGTATATGCCACGTATAAAACGTATATGTGGCGTATATAACGTGTATGACGCGTATATAACGTATATGTCGCGTACATAATGTATATGTCGAGCATATAACGTATGTGACGCGTATATAACGTATATGACCCGTATATAACGTGTCTGACGTGTATATAACGTATGTGACGCGTATATTACGTATGTGTCGCGTATATAACGTGTATGACGCTTACATAACGTGTATGACGTGTATATAACGTATATGACGCGTATATAACGTATGTGACGCGTATATAGCGTGTATGACGTGTATATAACGCATATGACGCGTATATAACGTATATGAAGCATATATAACGTATATGACGCGTATATAACGTATATGCCGCGTATATAAAGTGTATGACGCTTATATAACGTGTGTGGCCCGTATATACCGTATATGACGCGTATATAACGTATATGACGCGTATATAACGTATATGACGCGCATATAACGTATGTGACGCGTATATAACGTATATGACGCGTATATAACGTATATGGCGTGTATATAACGTGAATGACGCGTATATAACGTATATGATGCGAATATAACGTATATGACGCGTATAAAACGTATATGTCGCGTATATAACGTATATGACGCGTATATATCGTATGTGACGCGTACATAACGTATATGACGCGTATATAACGTATATGACGCGTGTATAACGTATATGAAGCGTATATAGCGTATATGACGCGTATATAACGTATATGACGCGTATATAACGTATATGACGCGTACATAACGTATAAGTCGCGCATATAACGTATGTGACGCGTATATAACGTATATGACACGTATATAACGTGTCTGACGTGTATATAACGTATGTGACGCGTACATAACGTATATGTCGCGCATATAACGTATATGACGCGTATATAACGTATGTGACGCGTATATTACGTATGTGTCGCGTATATAACGTGTATGACGCTTACATAACGTGTATGACGTGTATATAACGTATATGACGCGTATATAACGTATGTGACGCGTATATAGAGTGTATGGCGTGTATATAACGTGTATGATGCGTATATAACGTATATGCCACGTATAAAACGTATATGTGGCGTATATAACGTATATGACGCGTATATAACGTATATGACACGTATATAACGTGTATGAGGCATCTATTACGTATATGCCACGTATAAAACGTATATGTGGCGTATATAACGTGTATGACGCGTATATAACGTATGTGACGCTTACATAACGTGTATGACGTGTATATAACGTATATGACGCGTATATAACGTATGTGACGCGTATATAGCGTGTATGACGTGTATATAACGCATATGACGCGTATATAACGTATGTGACGCGTATATAACGTATATGACGCGTATATAACGTATATGGCGTGTATATAACGTGAATGACGCGTATATAACGTATATGATGCGAATATAACGTATATGACGCGTATAAAACGTATATGTCGCGTATATAACGTATATGACGCGTATATATCGTATGTGACGCGTACATAACGTATATGACGCGTATATAACGTATATGACGCGTGTATAACGTATATGAAGCGTATATAGCGTATATGACGCGTATATAACGTATATGACGCGTATATAACGTATATGACGCGTACATAATGTATATGTCGCGCATATAACGTATGTGACGCGTATATAACGTATATGACACGTATATAACGTGTCTGACGTGTATATAACGTATGTGACGCGTATATAACGTATGTGTCGGGTATATAACGTGTATGACGCTTACATATCGTGTATGACGTGTATATAACGTATATGACGCGTATATAACGTATGTGACGCTTACATAACGTGTATGACGTGTATATAACGTATATGACGCGTATATAACGTATGTGACGCGTATATAGCGTGTATGACGTGTATATAACGCATATGACGCGTATATAACGTATATGAAGCATATATAACGTATATGACGCGTATATAACGTATATGACGCGTATATAACGTATATGTCGCGTACATAGCGTATATGTCGCGCATATAACGTATGTGACGCGTATATAGCGTGTATGTCGTGTATATAACGTGTATGACGCGTATATAACGTATATGCCACGTATAAAACGCATATGTGGCGTATATAACGTGTGTGGACCGTATATAACGTATATGACGCGTATATAACGTATATGACACGTATATAACGTGTATGAGGCATCGATTACGTATATGCCACGTATAAAACGTATATGTGGCGTATATAACGTGTATGACGCGTATATAACGTATATGACACGTATATAACGTGTATGAGGCATCTATTACGTATATGCCACGTATAAAACGTATATGTGGCGTATATAACGTGTATGACGCGTATATAACGTATGTGACGCTTACATAACGTGTATGACGTGTATATAACGTATATGACGCGTATATAACGTATGTGACGCGTACATAGCGTGTATGACGTGTATATAACGCATATGACGCGTATATAACGTATGTGACGCGTATATAACGTATATGACGCGTATATAACGTATATGGCGTGTATATAACGTGAATGACGCGTATATAACGTATA
This sequence comes from Lasioglossum morio, assembly GCA_916610235.2. Classification (NCBI taxonomy): domain Eukaryota; kingdom Metazoa; phylum Arthropoda; class Insecta; order Hymenoptera; family Halictidae; genus Lasioglossum; species Lasioglossum morio. The sequence goes on from CAKAJA020000409.1 coordinate 44,419, forward strand.
TGATGCGAATATAACGTATATGACGCGTATAAAACGTATATGTCGCGTATATAACGTATATGACGCGTATATATCGTATGTGACGCGTACATAACGTATATGACGCGTATATAACGTATATGACGCTTGTATAACGTATATGAAGCGTATATAGCGTATATGACGCGTATATAACGTATATGACGCGTATATAACGTATATGACGCGTACATAATGTATATGTCGCGCATATAACGTATGTGACGCGTATATAACGTATATGACACGTATATAACGTGTCTGACGTGTATATAACGTATGTGACGCGTATATAACGTATGTGTCGGGTATATAACGTGTATGACGCTTACATATCGTGTATGACGTGTATATAACGTATATGACGCGTATATAACGTATGTGACGCTTACATAACGTGTATGACGTGTATATAACGTATATGACGCGTATGTAACGTATGTGACGCGTATATAGCGTGTATGACGGGTATATAACGCATATGACGCGTATATAACGTATATGAAGCATATATAACGTATATGACGCGTATATAACGTATATGACGCGTATATAACGTATATGTCGCGTACATAGCGTATATGTCGCGCATATAACGTATGTGACGCGTATATAGCGTGTATGTCGTGTATATAACGTGTATGACGCGTATATAACGTATATGCCACGTATAAAACGCATATGTGGCGTATATAACGTGTGTGGACCGTATATAACGTATATGACGCGTATATAACGTATATGACACGTATATAACGTGTATGAGGCATCGATTACGTATATGCCACGTATAAAACGTATATGTGGCGTATATAACGTGTATGACGCGTATATAACGTATATGTCGCGTACATAACGTATATGTCGCGCATATAACGTATGTGACGCGTATATAACGTATATGACCCGTATATAACGTGTCTGACGTGTATATAACGTATGTGACGCGTATATTACGTATGTGTCGCGTATATAACGTGTATGACGCTTACATAACGTGTATGACGTGTATATAACGTATATGACGCGTATATAACGTATGTGACGCGTATATAGCGTGTATGACGTGTATATAACGCATATGACGCGTATATAACGTATATGAAGCATATATTACGTATATGACGCGTATATAACGTATATGCCGCGTATATAAAGTGTATGACGCTTATATAACGTGTGTGGCCCGTATATACCGTATATGACGCGTATATAACGTATATGACGCGCATATAACGTATATGACGCGTATATAACGTATGTGACGCGTATATAACGTATATGACGCGTATATAACGTATATGGCGTGTATATAACGTGAATGACGCGTATATAACGTATATGATGCGAATATAACGTATATGACGCGTATAAAACGTATATGTCGCGTATATAACGTATATGACGCGTATATATCGTATGTGACGCGTACATAACGTATATGACGCGTATATAACGTATATGACGCGTGTATAACGTATATGAAGCGTATATAGCGTATATGACGCGTATATAACGTATATGACGCGTATATAACGTATATGACGCGTACATAACGTATATGTCGCGCATATAACGTATGTGACGCGTATATAACGTATATGACACGTATATAACGTGTCTGACGTGTATATAACGTATGTGACGCGTACATAACGTATATGTCGCGCATATAACGTATATGACGCGTATATAACGTATGTGACGCGTATATAGCGTGTATGACGTGTATATAACGGATATGACGCGTATATAACGTATATGACGCGTATATAACGTATATGACGCGTATATAACGTATGTGACGCGTATATAACGTATGTGACGCGTATATAACGTGTATGACGCGAATATAACATATATGACGCGTATATAGCGTGTTTGGCGTGTATATACCGTATAAGACGCTTATATAACGTATATGAAAGGTATATAACGTATATGTCGCGTGTATAAAGTGTATGACGCGTATATAACGTATGTGGCCCGTATATAACGTATATGACGCGTATATATCGTATGTGACGCGTATATAACTTATATGACGCGTATATAACGTATATGACGCGTATATATCGTATGTGACGCGTATATAACGTATAAGACGCGTATATAAGGTATATGACGCGTATATAACGTATGTGACGCGTATATAGCGTGTATGGCGTGTATATAACGTGTATGACGCGTATATAACGTATATGCCACGTATAAAACGTATATGTGGCGTATATAACGTGTATGACGCGTATATAACGTATATGACGCGTATATAACGTATATGACGCGAATATAACGTATATGACGCGTATATAGCGTGTATGGCGTGTATATACCGTATAAGACGCGTATGTAACGTATATGAATGGTATATAACGTATATGCCGCGTATATAAAGTGTATGACGCTTATATAACGTGTGTGGCCCGTATATAACGTATATGACGCGTATATAACGTATATGACACGTATATAACGTGTATGAGGCATCTATTACGTATATGCCACGTATAAAACGTATATGTGGCGTATATAACGTGTATGACGCGTATATAACGTATATGACGCGTATATGACGTATATGACGCGTATCTATATATATAAAAATGGATGTTTGTATATTTGTATATATATATATGATTCATAGACTCCGGAACTGCTCAACGTATAAAGTTGGGGTTTGAACCGTTAGACGCGGCGTTTCTTCGGGAAGGTTTATGAGCAAAGAGCGTTCGAAAAAGTCGATTGGTTCAAAAGTTGTGACATCATTAGTGACACCATTACCACTTTTTCGCCTTTTTTTGGGCACGTTTCCGCTTATAACTTTTGATCGAATGGACTTTTTCGAATGCGGTTTGCTCTAAAACCTTCCAGAGGCAGTGACAGAGATAGAGAGAGAGTCGGAGAGAGAGAGAGAGAGAGAGGGGGGAGAGAGGAGGGAGAGAGGGGGGAGAGAGGGCACGTTTCTGCTTATAACTTTTGATCGGATCGACTTTTTCGAATGCGGTTTGCTCTAAAACCTTCCAGAGACACAGCCAGAGATAGAGAGACAGAGAGAGTGTCAGAGCGAGAGAGAGAGCGAGAGAGAGAGAGAGAGAGAGCATGTTTCTGCTTATAACTTTTGATCGAATGGACTTTTTCGAATGCGATATCAACATTAAACTTGGCACATATATGTATTTTTTGATGGAGAAGGTTTTTACGTTATTCAATTTGTTGTAACTCGCCGCTGTAGATGGCGCTGCAATACACCAACTTCTACTCCGTTGAACCTATCGCTACGAAAATTTGTATACATAGGTATTTGAGCACGAGGATTATTTTCGCAACAATTTTGTTGTAACT
>CAKAJA020000410.1:0-51329 GCA_916610235.2 Lasioglossum morio
TATAACGTATAACGTATAACGTATAACGTATAACGTATAACGTATAACGTATAACGTATAACGTATAACGTATAACGTATAACGTATAACGTATAACGTATAACGTATAACGTATAACGTATAACGTATAACGTATAACGTATAACGTATAACGTATAACGTATAACGTATAACGTATAACGTATAACGTATAACGTATAACGTATAACGTATAACGTATAACGTATAACGTATAACGTATAACGTATAACGTATAACGTATAACGTATAACGTATAACGTATAACGTATAACGTATAACGTATAACGTATAACGTATAACGTATAACGTATAACGTATAACGTATAACGTATAACGTATAACGTATAACGACGTATAACGTATAACGTATAACGTATAACGTATAACGTATAACGTATAACGTATAACGTATAACGTATAACGTATAACGTATAACGTATAACGTATAACGTATAACGTATAACGTATAACGTATAACGTATAACGTATAACGTATAACGTATAACGTATAACGTATAACGTATAACGTATAACGTATAACGTATCACGTATAACGTATAACGTATAACGTATAACGTATAACGTATAACGTATAACGTATAACGTGTAACGTGTAACGTATAACGTATAACGTATAACGTATAACGTATAACGTATAACGTGTAACGTATAACGTGTAACGTATAACGTATAACGTATAACGTATAACGTATAACGTATAACGTATAACGTATAACGTATAACGTATAACGTATAACGTATAACGTATAACGTATAACGTATAACGTATAACGTATAACGTATAACGTATAACGTATAACGTATAACGTATAACGTATAACGTACAGCGTATAACGTATAACGTACAACGTATAACGTACAACGTATAATGTACAACGTATAACGTACAACGTACAACGTGTAACGTATAACGTATAACGTATATCGTGTAACGTATAACGTACAGCGTATAACGTACAGCGTATAACGTACAGCGTATAACGTATAACGTATAACGTATAACGTATAACGTATAACGTATAACGTATAACGTATAACGTATAACGTATAACGTATATCGTATAACGTATAACGTATAACGTATAACGTACAGCGTATAACGTATAACGTATAACGTATAACGTACAGCGTATAACGTATAACGTATAACGTATAACGTATAACGTACAGCGTATAACGTATAACGTATAACGTATAACGTATAACGTATAACGTATAACGTATAACGTATAACGTATAACGTGTAACGTATAACGTACAGCGTATAACGTACAGCGTATAACGTATAACGTATAACGTGTAACGTATAACGTATAACGTACACCGTATAACGTACAGCGTATAACGTATAACGTATAACGTATAACGTATAACGTATAACGTATAACGTATAACGTATAACGTATAACGTATAACGTATAACGTATAACGTATAACGTATAACGTATAACGTATAACGTATAACGTATAACGTATAACGTATAACGTATAACGTATAACGTATAACGTATAACGTATAACGTATAACGTATAACGTATAACGTATAACGTATAACGTATAACGTATAACGTATAACGTATAACGTATAACGTATAACGTATAACGTATAACGTATAACGTATAACGTATAACGTATAACGTATAACGTATAACGTATAACGTATAACGTATAACGTATAACGTATAACGTATAACGTATAACGTATAACGTATAACGTATAACGTATAACGTATAACGTATAACGTATAACGTATAACGTATAACGTATAACGTATAACGTATAACGTATAACGTATAACGTATAACGTATAACGTATAACGTATAACGTATAACGTATAACGTATAACGTATAACGTATAACGTATAACGTATAACGTATAACGTATAACGTATAACGTATAACGTATAACGTATAACGTATAACGTATAACGTATAACGTATAACGTATAACGTATAACGTATAACGTATAACGTATAACGTATAACGTATAACGTATAACGTATAACGTATAACGTATAACGTATAACGTATAACGTATAACGTATAACGTATAACGTATAACGTATAACGTATAACGTATAACGTATAACGTACAGCGTATAACGTATAACGTATAAGGTATAACGTACAGCGTATAACGTACAGCGTATAACGTACAACGTATAACGTATAACGTATATCGTGTAACGTATAATGTACAGCGTATAACGTACAGCGTATAACGTACAGCGTATAACGTATAACGAATAACGTATAACGTATAACGTATAACGTATAACGTATAACGTATAACGTATAACGTATAACGTATAACGTATAACGTATAACGTATAACGTATAACGTATAACGTATAACGTATAACGTATAACGTATAACGTATAACGTATAACGTATAACGTATAACGTATAACGTATAACGTATAACGTATAACGTATAACGTATAACGTATAACGTATAACGTATAACGTATAACGTATAACGTATAACGTATAACGTATAACGTATAACGTATAACGTATAACGTATAACGTATAACGTATAACGTATAACGTATAACGTATAACGTATAACGTATAACGTATAACGTATAACGTATAACGTATAACGTATAACGTATAACGTATAACGTATAACGTATAACGTATAACGTATAACGTATAACGTATAACGTATAACGTATAACGTATAACGTATAACGTATAACGTATAACGTATAACGTATAACGTATAACGTATAACGTATAACGTATAACGTATAACGTATAACGTATAACGTATAACGTATAACGTATAACGTATAACGTATAACGTATAACGTATAACGTATAACGTATAACGTATAACGTATAACGTATAACGTATAACGTATAACGTATAACGTATAACGTATAACGTATAACGTATAACGTATAACGTATAACGTATAACGTATAACGTATAACGTATAACGTATAACGTATAACGTATAACGTATAACGTATAACGTATAACGTATAACGTATAACGTATAACGTATAACGTATAACGTATAACGTATAACGTATAACGTATAACGTATAACGTATAACGTATAACGTATAACGTATAACGTATAACGTATAACGTATAACGTATAACGTATAACGTATAACGTATAACGTATAACGTATAACGTATAACGTATAACGTATAACGTATAACGTATAACGTATAACGTATAACGTATAACGTATAACGTATATCGTATAACGTATAACGTATAACGTATAACGTACAGCGTATAACGTATAACGTATAACGTATAACGTACAGCGTATAACGTATAACGTATAACGTATAACGTATAACGTATAACGTATAACGTATAACGTATAACGTATAACGTATAATGTGTAACGTATAACGTACAGCGTATAACGTACAGCGTATAACGTATAACGTATAACGTGTAACGTATAACGTATAACGTACACCGTATAACGTACAGCGTATAACGTATAACGTATAAGGTATAACGTACAGCGTATAACGTACAACGTATAACGTATAACGTATATCGTGTAACGTATAATGTACAGCGTATAACGTACAGCGTATAACGTACAGCGTATAACGTATAACGAATAACGTATAACGTATAACGTATAACGTATAACGTATAACGTATAACGTATAACGTATAACGTATAACGTATAACGTATAACGTATAACGTATAACGTATAACGTATAACGTATAACGTATAACGTATAACGTATAACGTATAACGTATAACGTATAACGTATAACGTATAACGTATAACGTATAACGTATAACGTATAACGTATAACGTATAACGTATAACGTATAACGTATAACGTATAACGTATAACGTATAACGTATAACGTATAACGTATAACGTATAACGTATAACGTATAACGTATAACGTATAACGTATAACGTATAACGTATAACGTATAACGTATAACGTATAACGTATAACGTATAACGTATAACGTATAACGTATAACGTATAACGTATAACGTATAACGTATAACGTATAACGTATAACGTATAACGTATAACGTATAACGTATAACGTATAACGTATAACGTATAACGTATAACGTATAACGTATAACGTATAACGTATAACGTAAAACGTATAACGTATAACGTATAACGTATAACGTATAACGTATAACGTATAACGTATAACGTATAACGTATAACGTATAACGTATAACGTATAACGTATAACGTATAACGTATAACGTATAACGTATAACGTATAACGTATAACGTATAACGTATAACGTACAGCGTATAACGTATAACGTACAACGTATAACGTACAACGTATAATGTACAACGTATAACGTACAACGTACAACGTGTAACGTATAACGTATAACGTATATCGTGTAACGTATAACGTACAGCGTATAACGTACAGCGTATAACGTACAGCGTATAACGTATAACGTATAACGTATAACGTATAACGTATAACGTATAACGTATAACGTATAACGTATATCGTATAACGTATAACGTATAACGTATAACGTACAGCGTATAACGTACAGCGTATAACGTATAACGTATAACGTATAACGTACAGCGTATAACGTATAACGTATAACGTATAACGTATAACGTATAACGTATAACGTATAACGTATAACGTGTAACGTATAACGTACAGCGTATAACGTACAGCGTATAACGTATAACGTATAACGTGTAACGTATAACGTATAACGTACACCGTATAACGTACAGCGTATAACGTATAACGTATAAGGTATAACGTACAGCGTATAACGTACAACGTATAACGTATAACGTATATCGTGTAACGTATAATGTACAGCGTATAACGTACAGCGTATAACGTACAGCGTATAACGTATAACGAATAACGTATAACGTATAACGTATAACGTATAACGTATAACGTATAACGTATAACGTATAACGTATAACGTATAACGTATAACGTATAACGTATAACGTATAACGTATAACGTATAACGTATAACGTATAACGTATAACGTATAACGTATAACGTATAACGTATAACGTATAACGTATAACGTACAGCGTATAACGTATAACGTACAACGTATAACGTACAACGTATAATGTACAACGTATAACGTACAACGTACAACGTGTAACGTATAACGTATAACGTATATCGTGTAACGTATAACGTACAGCGTATAACGTACAGCGTATAACGTACAGCGTATAACGTATAACGTATAACGTATAACTTTTAACGTATAACGTATAACGTATAACGTATATCGTATAACGTATAACGTATAACGTATAACGTACAGCGTATAACGTATAACGTATAACGTATAACGTACAGCGTATAACGTATAACGTATAACGTATAACGTATAACGTATAACGTATAACGTATAACGTATAACGTGTAACGTATAACGTACAGCGTATAACGTACAGCGTATAACGTATAACGTATAACGTGTAACGTATAACGTATAACGTACACCGTATAACGTACAGCGTATAACGTATAACGTATAAGGTATAACGTACAGCGTATAACGTACAACGTATAACGTATAACGTATATCGTGTAACGTATAATGTACAGCGTATAACGTACAGCGTATAACGTACAGCGTATAACGTATAACGAATAACGTATAACGTATAACGTATAACGTATAACGTATAACGTATAACGTATAACGTATAACGTATAACGTATAACGTATAACGTATAACGTATAACGTATAACGTATAACGTATAACGTATAACGTATAACGTATAACGTATAACGTATAACGTATAACGTATAACGTATAACGTATAACGTATAACGTATAACGTATAACGTATAACGTATAACGTATAACGTATAACGTATAACGTATAACGTATAACGTATAACGTATAACGTATAACGTATAACGTATAACGTATAACGTATAACGTATAACGTATAACGTATAACGTATAACGTATAACGTATAACGTATAACGTATAACGTATAACGTATAACGTATAACGTATAACGTATAACGTATAACGTATAACGTATAACGTATAACGTATAACGTATAACGTATAACGTATAACGTATAACGTATAACGTATAACGTATAACGTATAACGTATAACGTATAACGTATAACGTATAACGTATAACGTATAACGTATAACGTATAACGTATAACGTATAACGTATAACGTATAACGTATAACGTATAACGTATAACGTATAACGTATAACGTATAACGTATAACGTATAACGTATAACGTATAACGTATAACGTATAACGTATAACGTATAACGTATAACGTATAACGTATAACGTATAACGTATAACGTATAACGTATAACGTATAACGTATAACGTATAACGTATAACGTATAACGTATAACGTATAACGTATAACGTATAACGTATAACGTATAACGTATAACGTATAACGTACAGCGTATAACGTACAACGTATAACGTACAACGTATATCGTGTAACGTATAATGTACAGCGTATAACGTACAGCGTATAACGTACAGCGTATAACGTATAACGAATAACGTATAACGTATAACGTATAACGTATAACGTATAACGTATAACGTATAACGTATAACGTATAACGTATAACGTATAACGTATAACGTATAACGTATAACGTATAACGTATAACGTATAACGTATAACGTATAACGTATAACGTATAACGTATAACGTATAACGTATAACGTATAACGTATAACGTATAACGTATAACGTATAACGTATAACGTATAACGTATAACGTATAACGTATAACGTATAACGTATAACGTATAACGTATAACGTATAACGTATAACGTATAACGTATAACGTATAACGTATAACGTATAACGTATAACGTATAACGTATAACGTATAACGTATAACGTATAACGTATAACGTATAACGTATAACGTATAACGTATAACGTATAACGTATAACGTATAACGTATAACGTATAACGTATAACGTATAACGTATAACGTATAACGTATAACGTATAACGTATAACGTATAACGTATAACGTATAACGTATAACGTATAACGTATAACGTATAACGTATAACGTATAACGTATAACGTATAACGTATAACGTATAACGTATAACGTATAACGTATAACGTATAACGTATAACGTATAACGTATAACGTATAACGTATAACGTATAACGTATAACGTATAACGTATAACGTATAACGTATAACGTATAACGTATAACGTATAACGTATAACGTATAACGTATAACGTATAACGTATAACGTATAACGTATAACGTATAACGTATAACGTATAACGTATAACGTATAACGTATAACGTATAACGTATAACGTATAACGTATAACGTATAACGTATAACGTATAACGTATAACGTATAACGTATAACGTATAACGTATAACGTATAACGTATAACGTATAACGTATAACGTATAACGTATAACGTATAACGTATAACGTATAACGTATAACGTATAACGTATAACGTATAACGTATAACGTATAACGTATAACGTATAACGTATAACGTATAACGTATAACGTATAACGTATAACGTATAACGTATAACGTATAACGTATAACGTATAACGTATAACGTATAACGTATAACGTATAACGTATAACGTATAACGTATAACGTATAACGTATAACGTATAACGTATAACGTATAACGTATAACGTATAACGTATAACGTATAACGTATAACGTATAACGTATAACGTATAACGTATAACGTATAACGTATAACGTATAACGTATAACGTATAACGTATAACGTATAACGTATAACGTATAACGTATAACGTATAACGTATAACGTATAACGTATAACGTATAACGTACAGCGTATAACGTATAACGTATAACATATAACGTATAACGTATAACGTATAACGTATAACGTGTAACGTATAACGTACAGCGTATAACGTACAGCGTATAACGTACAGCGTATAACGTACAGCGTATAACGTACAGCGTATAACGTACAGCGTATAACGTACAGCGTATAACGTACAACGTATAACGTACAACGTATAACGTAGAACGTATAACGTATAACGTATAACGTATAACGTATAACGTATAACGTATAACGTATAACGTATAACGTATAACGTATAACGTATAACGTATAACGTATAACGTATAACGTATAACGTATAACGTATAACGTATAACGTATAACGTATAACGTATAACGTATAACGTATAACGTATAACGTATAACGTATAACGTATAACGTATAACGTATAACGTATAACGTATAACGTATAACGTATAACGTATAACGTATAACGTATAACGTATAACGTATAACGTATAACGTATAACGTATAACGTATAACGTATAACGTATAACGTATAACGTATAACGTATAACGTATAACGTATAACGTATAACGTATAACGTATAACGTATAACGTATAACGTATAACGTATAACGTATAACGTATAACGTATAACGTATAACGTATAACGTATAACGTATAACGTATAACGTATAACGTATAACGTATAACGTATAACGTATAACGTATAACGTATAACGTATAACGTATAACGTACAGCGTATAACGTATAACGTACAACGTATAACGTACAACGTATAATGTACAACGTATAACGTACAACGTACAACGTGTAACGTATAACGTATAACGTATATCGTGTAACGTATAACGTACAGCGTATAACGTACAGCGTATAACGTACAGCGTATAACGTACAGCGTATAACGTATAACGTATAACGTATAACGTATAACGTATAACGTATAACGTATAACGTATATCGTATAACGTATAACGTATAACGTATAACGTACAGCGTATAACGTATAACGTATAACGTATAACGTACAGCGTATAACGTATAACGTATAACGTATAACGTATAACGTATAACGTATAACGTATAACGTGTAACGTATAACGTACAGCGTATAACGTACAGCGTATAACGTATAACGTACAGCGTATAACGTACAGCGTATAACGTATAACGTATAACGTGTAACGTATAACGTATAACGTACACCGTATAACGTACAGCGTATAACGTATAACGTATAAGGTATAACGTACAGCGTATAACGTACAACGTATAACGTATAACGTATATCGTGTAACGTATAATGTACAGCGTATAACGTACAGCGTATAACGTACAGCGTATAACGTATAACGAATAACGTATAACGTATAACGTATAACGTATAACGTATAACGTATAACGTATAACGTATAACGTATAACGTATAACGTATAACGTATAACGTATAACGTATAACGTATAACGTATAACGTATAACGTATAACGTATAACGTATAACGTATAACGTATAACGTATAACGTATAACGTATAACGTATAACGTATAACGTATAACGTATAACGTATAACGTATAACGTATAACGTATAACGTATAACGTATAACGTATAACGTATAACGTATAACGTATAACGTATAACGTATAACGTATAACGTATAACGTATAACGTATAACGTATAACGTATAACGTATAACGTATAACGTATAACGTATAACGTATAACGTATAACGTACAGCGTATAACGTACAACGTATAACGTATAACGTATATCGTGTAACGTATAATGTACAGCGTATAACGTACAGCGTATAACGTACAGCGTATAACGTATAACGAATAACGTATAACGTATAACGTATAACGTATAACGTATAACGTATAACGTATAACGTATAACGTATAACGTATAACGTATAACGTATAACGTATAACGTATAACGTATAACGTATAACGTATAACGTATAACGTATAACGTATAACGTATAACGTATAACGTATAACGTATAACGTATAACGTATAACGTATAACGTATAACGTATAACGTATAACGTATAACGTATAACGTATAACGTATAACGTATAACGTATAACGTATAACGTATAACGTATAACGTATAACGTATAACGTATAACGTATAACGTATAACGTATAACGTATAACGTATAACGTATAACGTATAACGTATAACGTATAACGTATAACGTATAACGTATAACGTATAACGTATAACGTATAACGTATAACGTATAACGTATAACGTATAACGTATAACGTATAACGTATAACGTATAACGTATAACGTATAACGTATAACGTATAACGTATAACGTATAACGTATAACGTATAACGTATAACGTATAACGTATAACGTATAACGTATAACGTATAACGTATAACGTATAACGTATAACGTATAACGTATAACGTATAACGTATAACGTATAACGTATAACGTATAACGTATAACGTATAACGTATAACGTATAACGTATAACGTATAACGTATAACGTATAACGTATAACGTATAACGTATAACGTATAACGTATAACGTATAACGTATAACGTATAACGTATAACGTATAACGTATAACGTATAACGTATAACGTATAACGTATAACGTATAACGTATAACGTATAACGTATAACGTATAACGTATAACGTATAACGTATAACGTATAACGTATAACGTATAACGTATAACGTATAACGTATAACGTATAACGTATAACGTATAACGTATAACGTATAACGTATAACGTATAACGTATAACGTATAACGTATAACGTATAACGTATAACGTATAACGTATAACGTATAACGTATAACGTATAACGTATAACGTATAACGTATAACGTATAACGTATAACGTATAACGTATAACGTATAACGTATAACGTATAACGTATAACGTATAACGTATAACGTATAACGTATAACGTATAACGTATAACGTATAACGTATAACGTATAACGTATAACGTATAACGTATAACGTATAACGTATAACGTATAACGTATAACGTATAACGTATAACGTATAACGTATAACGTATAACGTATAACGTATAACGTATAACGTATAACGTATAACGTATAACGTATAACGTATAACGTATAACGTATAACGTATAACGTATAACGTATAACGTATAACGTATAACGTATAACGTATAACGTATAACGTATAACGTATAACGTATAACGTATAACGTATAACGTATAACGTATAACGTATAACGTATAACGTATAACGTATAACGTATAACGTATAACGTATAACGTATAACGTATAACGTATAACGTATAACGTATAACGTATAACGTATAACGTATAACGTATAACGTATAACGTATAACGTATAACGTATAACGTATAACGTATAACGTATAACGTATAACGTATAACGTATAACGTATAACGTATAACGTATAACGTATAACGTATAACGTATAACGTATAACGTATAACGTATAACGTATAACGTATAACGTATAACGTATAACGTATAACGTATAACGTATAACGTATAACGTATAACGTATAACGTATAACGTATAACGTATAACGTATAACGTATAACGTATAACGTACAGCGTATAACGTATAACGTACAACGTATAACGTACAACGTATAATGTACAACGTATAACGTACAACGTACAACGTGTAACGTATAACGTATAACGTATATCGTGTAACGTATAACGTACAGCGTATAACGTACAGCGTATAACGTACAGCGTATAACGTATAACGTATAACGTATAACGTATAACGTATAACGTATAACGTATAACGTATAACGTATATCGTATAACGTATAACGTATAACGTATAACGTACAGCGTATAACGTATAACGTATAACGTATAACGTACAGCGTATAACGTATAACGTATAACGTATAACGTATAACGTATAACGTATAACGTATAACGTATAACGTATAACGTATAACGTATAACGTATAACGTATAACGTATAACGTATAACGTATAACGTATAACGTATAACGTATAACGTATAACGTATAACGTATAACGTATAACGTATAACGTATAACGTATAACGTATAACGTATAACGTATAACGTATAACGTATAACGTATAACGTATAACGTATAACGTATAACGTATAACGTATAACGTATAACGTATAACGTATAACGTATAACGTATAACGTATAACGTATAACGTATAACGTATAACGTATAACGTATAACGTATAACGTATAACGTATAACGTATAACGTATAACGTATAACGTATAACGTATAACGTATAACGTATAACGTATAACGTATAACGTATAACGTATAACGTATAACGTATAACGTATAACGTATAACGTATAACGTATATCGTACAGCGTACAGCGTTTAACGTACAGCGTTTAACGTACAGCGTATAACGTATAACGTATAACATATAACGTATAACGTATAACGTATAACGTATAACGTGTAACGTATAACGTACAGCGTATAACGTACAGCGTATAACGTACAGCGTATAACGTACAGCGTATAACGTACAGCGTATAACGTACAGCGTATAACGTACAGCGTATAACGTACAACGTATAACGTACAACGTATAACGTAGAACGTATAACGTATAACGTATAACGTATAACGTATAACGTATAACGTATAACGTATAACGTATAACGTATAACGTATAACGTATAACGTATAACGTATAACGTATAACGTATAACGTATAACGTATAACGTATAACGTATAACGTATAACGTATAACGTATAACGTATAACGTATAACGTATAACGTATAACGTATAACGTATAACGTATAACGTATAACGTATAACGTATAACGTATAACGTATAACGTATAACGTATAACGTATAACGTATAACGTATAACGTATAACGTATAACGTATAACGTATAACGAATAACGTATAACGTATAACGTATAACGTATAACGTATAACGTATAACGTATAACGTATAACGTATAACGTATAACGTATAACGTATAACGTATAACGTATAACGTATAACGTATAACGTATAACGTATAACGTATAACGTATAACGTATAACGTATAACGTATAACGTATAACGTATAACGTATAACGTATAACGTATAACGTATAACGTATAACGTATAACGTATAACGTATAACGTATAACGTATAACGTATAACGTATAACGTATAACGTATAACGTATAACGTATAACGTATAACGTATAACGTATAACGTATAACGTATAACGTATAACGTATAACGTATAACGTATAACGTATAACGTATAACGTATAACGTATAACGTATAACGTATAACGTATAACGTATAACGTATAACGTATAACGTATAACGTATAACGTATAACGTATAACGTATAACGTATAACGTATAACGTATAACGTATAACGTATAACGTATAACGTATAACGTATAACGTATAACGTATAACGTATAACGTATAACGTATAACGTATAACGTATAACGTATAACGTATAACGTATAACGTATAACGTATAACGTATAACGTATAACGTATAACGTATAACGTATAACGTATAACGTATAACGTATAACGTATAACGTATAACGTATAACGTATAACGTATAACGTATAACGTATAACGTATAACGTATAACGTATAACGTATAACGTATAACGTATAACGTATAACGTATAACGTATAACGTATAACGTATAACGTATAACGTATAACGTATAACGTATAACGTATAACGTATAACGTATAACGTATAACGTATAACGTATAACGTATAACGTATAACGTATAACGTATAACGTATAACGTATAACGTATAACGTATAACGTATAACGTATAACGTATAACGTATAACGTATAACGTATAACGTATAACGTATAACGTATAACGTATAACGTATAACGTATAACGTATAACGTATAACGTATAACGTATAACGTATAACGTATAACGTATATCGTACAGCGTACAGCGTATAACGTACAGCGTATAACGTATAACGTATAACATATAACGTATAACGTATAACGTATAACGTATAACGTATAACGTACAGCGTATAACGTACAGCGTATAACGTACAGCGTATAACGTACAGCGTATAACGTACAGCGTATAACGTATAACGTATAACGTATAACGTATAACGTATAACGTATAACGTATAACGTATAACGTATAACGTATAACGTATAACGTATAACGTATAACGTACAGCGTATAACGTATATCGTATAACGTATAACGTACAGCGTATAACGTATAACGTATAACGTATAACGTATAACGTATAAAGTATAACGTATAACGTATAACGTATAACGTATAACGTATAACGTATAACGTATAAAGTATAACGTATAACGTATAACGTATAACGTATAACGTATAACGTATAACGTATAACGTATAACGTATAACGTATAACGTATAACGTATAACGTATAACGTATAACGTATAACGTATAACGTATAACGTATAACGTATAACGTATAACGTATAACGTATAACGTATAACGTATAACGTATAACGTATAACGTATAACGTATAACGTATAACGTATAACGTATAACGTATAACGTATAACGTATAACGTATAACGTATAACGTATAACGTATAACGTATAACGTATAACGTATAACGTATAACGTATAACGTATAACGTATAACGTATAACGTATAACGTATAACGTATAACGTATAACGTATAACGTATAACGTATAACGTATAACGTATAACGTATAACGTATAACGTATAACGTATAACGTATAACGTATAACGTATAACGTATAACGTGTAACGTATAACGTATAACGTATAACGTATAACGTATAACGTATAACGTATAACGTATAACGTATAACGTATAACGTATAACGTATAACGTATAACGTATAACGTATAACGTATAACGTATAACGTATAACGTATAACGTATAACGTACAGCGTATAACGTATAACGTACAACGTATAACGTACAACGTATAATGTACAACGTATAACGTACAACGTACAACGTGTAACGTATAACGTATAACGTATATCGTGTAACGTATAACGTACAGCGTATAACGTACAGCGTATAACGTACAGCGTATAACGTATAACGTATAACGTATAACGTACAGCGTATAACGTATAACGTATAACGTATAACGTATATCGTATAACGTATAACGTATAACGTATAACGTACAGCGTATAACGTATAACGTATAACGTATAACGTACAGCGTATAACGTATAACGTATAACGTATAACGTACAACGTACAGCGTATAACGTATAACGTATAACGTATAACGTATAACGTATAACGTATAACGTATAACGTATAACGTGTAACGTATAACGTATAACGTATAACGTATAACGTATAACGTATAACGTATAACGTATAACGTATAACGTATAACGTATAACGTATAACGTATAACGTATAACGTATAACGTATAACGTATAACGTATAACGTATAACGTATAACGTATAACGTATAACGTATAACGTATAACGTATAACGTATAACGTATAACGTATAACGTATAACGTATAACGTATAACGTATAACGTATAACGTATAACGTATAACGTATAACGTATAACGTATAACGTATAACGTATAACGTATAACGTATAACGTATAACGTATAACGTATAACGTATAACGTATAACGTATAACGTATAACGTATAACGTATATCGTACAGCGTACAGCGTATAACGTACAGCGTATAACGTATAACGTATAACATATAACGTATAACGTATAACGTATAACGTATAACGTATAACGTACAGCGTATAACGTACAGCGTATAACGTACAGCGTATAACGTATAACGTATAACGTATAACGTATAACGTATAACGTATAACGTATAACGTATAACGTATAACGTATAACGTATAACGTATAACGTATAACGTATAACGTATAACGTATAACGTATAACGTATAACGTATAACGTATAACGTATAACGTATAACGTATAACGTATAACGTATAACGTATAACGTATAACGTATAACGTATAACGTATAACGTATATCGTACAGCGTACAGCGTATAACGTACAGCGTATAACGTATAACGTATAACGTATAACGTATAACGTATAACGTGTAACGTATAACGTGTAACGTATAACGTACAGCGTATAACGTACAGCGTATAACGTACAGCGTATAACGTACAGCGTATAACGTACAGCGTATAACGTACAGCGTATAACGTACAGCGTATAACGTACAGCGTATAACGTACAGCGTATAACGTACAGCGTATAACGTACAGCGTATAACGTACAGCGTATAACGTACAGCGTATAACGTACAGCGTATAACGTACAGCGTATAACGTACAACGTATAACGTACAACGTATAACGTACAACGTATAACGTATAACGTATAACGTATAACGTATAACGTATAACGTATAACGTATAACGTATAACGTATAACGTATAACGTATAACGTATAACGTATAACGTATAACGTATAACGTATAACGTATAACGTATAACGTATAACGTATAACGTATAACGTATAACGTATAACGTATAACGTATAACGTATAACGTATAACGTATAACGTATAACGTATAACGTATAACGTATAACGTATAACGTATAACGTATAACGTATAACGTATAACGTATAACGTATAACGTATAACGTATAACGTATAACGTATAACGTATAACGTATAACGTATAACGTATAACGTATAACGTATAACGTATAACGTATAACGTATAACGTATAACGTATAACGTATAACGTATAACGTATAACGTATAACGTATAACGTATAACGTATAACGTATAACGTATAACGTATAACGTATAACGTATAACGTATAACGTATAACGTATAACGTATAACGTATAACGTATAACGTATAACGTATAACGTATAACGTATAACGTATAACGTATAACGTATAACGTATAACGTATAACGTATAACGTATAACGTATATCGTACAGCGTACAGCGTATAACGTACAGCGTATAACGTATAACGTATAACATATAACGTATAACGTATAACGTGTAACGTATAACGTGTAACGTATAACGTACAGCGTATAACGTACAGCGTATAACGTACAGCGTATAACGTACAGCGTATAACGTACAGCGTATAACGTACAGCGTATAACGTACAGCGTATAACGTACAGCGTATAACGTACAGCGTATAACGTACAGCGTATAACGTACAGCGTATAACGTACAGCGTATAACGTACAACGTATAACGTACAACGTATAACGTATAACGTATAACGTATAACGTATAACGTATAACGTATAACGTATAACGTATAACGTATAACGTATAACGTATAACGTATAACGTATAACGTATAACGTATAACGTATAACGTATAACGTATAACGTATAACGTATAACGTATAACGTATAACGTATAACGTATAACGTATAACGTATAACGTATAACGTATAACGTATAACGTATAACGTATAACGTATAACGTATAACGTATAACGTATAACGTATAACGTATAACGTATAACGTATAACGTATAACGTATAACGTATAACGTATAACGTATAACGTATAACGTATAACGTATAACGTATAACGTATAACGTATAACGTATAACGTATAACGTATAACGTATAACGTATAACGTATAACGTATAACGTATAACGTATAACGTATAACGTATAACGTATAACGTATAACGTATAACGTATAACGTATAACGTATAACGTATAACGTATAACGTATAACGTATAACGTATAACGTATAACGTATAACGTATAACGTATAACGTATAACGTATAACGTATAACGTATAACGTATAACGTATAACGTATAACGTATAACGTCTAACGTATAACGTATAACGTATAACGTATAACGTATAACGTATAACGTATAACGTATAACGTACAGCGTATAACGTATAACGTACAACGTATAACGTACAACGTATAATGTACAACGTATAACGTACAACGTACAACGTGTAACGTATAACGTATAACGTATATCGTGTAACGTATAACGTACAGCGTATAACGTACAGCGTATAACGTACAGCGTATAACGTATAACGTATAACGTATAACGTACAGCGTATAACGTATAACGTATAACGTATAACGTATATCGTATAACGTATAACGTATAACGTATAACGTACAGCGTATAACGTATAACGTATAACGTATAACGTACAGCGTATAACGTATAACGTATAACGTATAACGTACAACGTACAGCGTATAACGTATAACGTATAACGTATAACGTATAACGTATAACGTATAACGTATAACGTATAACGTATAACGTATAACGTATAACGTATAACGTATAACGTATAACGTATAACGTATAACGTATAACGTATAACGTATAACGTATAACGTATAACGTATAACGTATAACGTATAACGTATAACGTATAACGTATAACGTATAACGTATAACGTATAACGTATAACGTATAACGTATAACGTATAACGTATAACGTATAACGTATAACGTATAACGTATAACGTATAACGTATAACGTATAACGTATAACGTATAACGTATAACGTATAACGTATAACGTATAACGTATAACGTATAACGTATAACGTATAACGTATAACGTATAACGTATAACGTATAACGTATAACGTATAACGTATAACGTATAACGTATAACGTATAACGTATAACGTATAACGTATAACGTATAACGTATAACGTATAACGTATAACGTATAACGTATAACGTATAACGTATAACGTATAACGTATAACGTATAACGTATAACGTATAACGTATAACGTATAACGTATAACGTATAACGTATAACGTATAACGTATAACGTATAACGTATAACGTATAACGTATAACGTATAACGTATAACGTATAACGTATAACGTATAACGTATAACGTATAACGTATAACGTATAACGTATAACGTATAACGTATAACGTATAACGTATAACGTATAACGTATAACGTATAACGTATAACGTATAACGTATAACGTATAACGTATAACGTATAACGTATAACGTATAACGTATAACGTATAACGTATAACGTATAACGTATAACGTATAACGTATAACGTATAACGTATAACGTATAACGTATAACGTATAACGTATAACGTATAACGTATAACGTATAACGTATAACGTATAACGTATAACGTATAACGTATAACGTATAACGTATAACGTATAACGTATAACGTATAACGTATAACGTATAACGTATAACGTATAACGTATAACGTATAACGTATAACGTATAACGTATAACGTATAACGTATAACGTATAACGTATAACGTATAACGTATAACGTATAACGTATAACGTATAACGTATAACGTATAACGTATAACGTATAACGTATAACGTATAACGTATAACGTATAACGTATAACGTATAACGTATAACGTATAACGTATAACGTATAACGTATAACGTATAACGTATAACGTATAACGTATAACGTATAACGTATAACGTATAACGTATAACGTATAACGTATAACGTATAACGTATAACGTATAACGTATAACGTATAACGTATAACGTATAACGTATAACGTATAACGTATAACGTATAACGTATAACGTATAACGTATAACGTATAACGTATAACGTATAACGTATAACGTATAACGTATAACGTATAACGTATAACGTATAACGTATAACGTATAACGTATAACGTATAACGTATAACGTATAACGTATAACGTATAACGTATAACGTATAACGTATAACGTATAACGTATAACGTATAACGTATAACGTATAACGTATAACGTATAACGTATAACGTATAACGTATAACGTATAACGTATAACGTATAACGTATAACGTATAACGTATAACGTATAACGTATAACGTATAACGTATAACGTATAACGTATAACGTATAACGTATAACGTATAACGTATAACGTATAACGTATAACGTATAACGTATAACGTATAACGTATAACGTATAACGTATAACGTATAACGTATAACGTATAACGTATAACGTATAACGTATAACGTATAACGTATAACGTATAACGTATAACGTATAACGTATAACGTATAACGTATAACGTATAACGTATAACGTATAACGTATAACGTATAACGTATAACGTATAACGTATAACGTATAACGTATAACGTATAACGTATAACGTATAACGTATAACGTATAACGTATAACGTATAACGTATAACGTATAACGTATAACGTATAACGTATAACGTATAACGTATAACGTATAACGTATAACGTATAACGTATAACGTATAACGTATAACGTATAACGTATAACGTATAACGTATAACGTATAACGTATAACGTATAACGTATAACGTATAACGTATAACGTATAACGTATAACGTATAACGTATAACGTATAACGTATAACGTATAACGTATAACGTATAACGTATAACGTATAACGTATAACGTATAACGTATAACGTATAACGTATAACGTATAACGTATAACGTATAACGTATAACGTATAACGTATAACGTATAACGTATAACGTATAACGTATAACGTATAACGTATAACGTATAACGTATAACGTATAACGTATAACGTATAACGTATAACGTATAACGTATAACGTATAACGTATAACGTATAACGTATAACGTATAACGTATAACGTATAACGTATAACGTATAACGTATAACGTATAACGTATAACGTATAACGTATAACGTATAACGTATAACGTATAACGTATAACGTATAACGTATAACGTATAACGTATAACGTATAACGTATAACGTATAACGTATAACGTATAACGTATAACGTATAACGTATAACGTATAACGTATAACGTATAACGTATAACGTATAACGTATAACGTATAACGTATAACGTATAACGTATAACGTATAACGTATAACGTATAACGTATAACGTATAACGTATAACGTATAACGTATAACGTATAACGTATAACGTATAACGTATAACGTATAACGTATAACGTATAACGTATAACGTATAACGTATAACGTATAACGTATAACGTATAACGTATAACGTATAACGTATAACGTATAACGTATAACGTATAACGTATAACGTATAACGTATAACGTATAACGTATAACGTATAACGTATAACGTATAACGTATAACGTATAACGTATAACGTATAACGTATAACGTATAACGTATAACGTATAACGTATAACGTATAACGTATAACGTATAACGTATAACGTATAACGTATAACGTATAACGTATAACGTATAACGTATAACGTATAACGTATAACGTATAACGTATAACGTATAACGTATAACGTATAACGTATAACGTATAACGTATAACGTATAACGTATAACGTATAACGTATAACGTATAACGTATAACGTATAACGTATAACGTATAACGTATAACGTATAACGTATAACGTATAACGTATAACGTATAACGTATAACGTATAACGTATAACGTATAACGTATAACGTATAACGTATAACGTATAACGTATAACGTATAACGTATAACGTATAACGTATAACGTACAACGTATAACGTACAACGTATAACGTACAACGTATAACGTACAACGTATAACGTATAACGTATAACGTATAACGTATAACGTATAACGTATAACGTATAACGTATAACGTATAACGTATAACGTATAACGTATAACGTATAACGTATAACGTATAACGTATAACGTATAACGTATAACGTATAACGTATAACGTATAACGTATAACGTATAACGTATAACGTATAACGTATAACGTATAACGTATAACGTATAACGTATAACGTATAACGTATAACGTATAACGTATAACGTATAACGTATAACGTATAACGTATAACGTATAACGTATAACGTATAACGTATAACGTATAACGTATAACGTATAACGTATAACGTATAACGTATAACGTATAACGTATAACGTATAACGTATAACGTATAACGTATAACGTATAACGTATAACGTATAACGTATAACGTATAACGTATAACGTATAACGTATAACGTATATCGTACAGCGTACAGCGTATAACGTACAGCGTATAACGTATAACGTATAACATATAACGTATAACGTATAACGTGTAACGTATAACGTGTAACGTATAACGTACAGCGTATAACGTACAGCGTATAACGTACAGCGTATAACGTACAGCGTATAACGTACAGCGTATAACGTACAGCGTATAACGTACAGCGTATAACGTACAGCGTATAACGTACAGCGTATAACGTACAGCGTATAACGTACAGCGTATAACGTACAACGTATAACGTACAACGTATAACGTATAACGTATAACGTACAACGTATAACGTATAACGTATAACGTATAACGTATAACGTATAACGTATAACGTATAACGTATAACGTATAACGTATAACGTATAACGTATAACGTATAACGTATAACGTATAACGTATAACGTATAACGTATAACGTATAACGTATAACGTATAACGTATAACGTATAACGTATAACGTATAACGTATAACGTATAACGTATAACGTATAACGTATAACGTATAACGTATAACGTATAACGTATAACGTATAACGTATAACGTATAACGTATAACGTATAACGTATAACGTATAACGTATAACGTATAACGTATAACGTATAACGTATAACGTATAACGTATAACGTATAACGTATAACGTATAACGTATAACGTATAACGTATAACGTATAACGTATAACGTATAACGTATAACGTATAACGTATAACGTATAACGTATAACGTATAACGTATAACGTATAACGTATAACGTATAACGTATAACGTATAACGTATAACGTATAACGTATAACGTATAACGTATAACGTATAACGTATAACGTATAACGTATAACGTATAACGTGTAACGTGTAACGTATAACGTATAACGTATAACGTATAACGTGTAACGTGTAACGTATAACGTATAACGTATAACGTATAACGTATAACGTATAACGTACAGCGTATAACGTACAACGTACAACGTGTAACGTATAACGTATAACGTATAACGTACAGCGTATAACGTACAGCGTATAACGTACAGCGTATAACGTACAGCGTATAACGTATAACGTATAACGTATAACGTACAGCGTATAACGTATAACGTACAACGTATAACATACAACGTACAACGTGTAACGTATAACGTATAACGTATAACGTACAGCGTATAACGTACAGCGTATAACGTACAGCGTATAACGTATAACGTATAACGTATAACGTATAACGTATAACGTATAACGTATAACGTATAACGTATAACGTATAACGTATAACGTATAACGTATAACGTATAACGTATAACGTATAACGTATAACGTATAACGTATAACGTATAACGTATATCGTGTAACGTATAATGTACAGCGTATAACGTACAGCGTATAACGTACAGCGTATAACGTATAACGAATAACGTATAACGTATAACGTATAACGTACAACGTATAACGTATAACGTATAACGTATAACGTATAACGTATAACGTATAACGTATAACGTATAACGTATAACGTATAACGTATAACGTATAACGTATAACGTATAACGTATAACGTATAACGTATAACGTATAACGTATAACGTATAACGTATAACGTATAACGTATAAAGAATAACGTATAACGTATAACGTATAACGTATAACGTATAACGTATAACGTATAACGTATAACGTATAACGTATAACGTATAACGTATAACGTATAACGTATAACGTATAACGTATAACGTATAACGTATAACGTATAACGTATAACGTATAACGTATAACGTATAACGTATAACGTATAACGTATAACGTATAACGTATAACGTATAACGTATAACGTATAACGTATAACGTATAACGTATAACGTATAACGTATAACGTATAACGTATAACGTATAACGTATAACGTATAACGTATAACGTATAACGTATAACGTATAACGTATAACGTATAACGTATAACGTATAACGTATAACGTATAACGTATAACGTATAACGTATAACGTATAACGTATAACGTATAACGTATAACGTATAACGTATAACGTATAACGTATAACGTATAACGTATAACGTATAACGTATAACGTATAACGTATAACGTATAACGTATAACGTATAACGTATAACGTATAACGTATAACGTATAACGTATAACGTATAACGTATAACGTATAACGTATAACGTATAACGTATAACGTATAACGTATAACGTATAACGTATAACGTATAACGTATAACGTATAACGTATAACGTATAACGTATAACGTATAACGTATAACGTATAACGTATAACGTACAGCGTATAACGTATAACGTATAACGTATAACGTATAACGTATAACGTATAACGTATAACGTATAACGTACAACGTATAACGTACAACGTATAACGTACAACGTATAACGTATAACGTATAACGTATAACGTATAACGTATAACGTATAACGTATAACGTATAACGTATAACGTATAACGTATAACGTATAACGTATAACGTATAACGTATAACGTATAACGTATAACGTATAACGTATAACGTATAACGTATAACGTATAACGTATAACGTATAACGTATAACGTATAACGTATAACGTATAACGTATAACGTATAACGTATAACGTATAACGTATAACGTATAACGTATAACGTATAACGTATAACGTATAACGTATAACGTATAACGTATAACGTATAACGTATAACGTATAACGTATAACGTATAACGTATAACGTATAACGTATAACGTATAACGTATAACGTATAACGTATAACGTATAACGTATAACGTATAACGTATAACGTATATCGTACAGCGTACAGCGTATAACGTACAGCGTATAACGTATAACGTATAACATATAACGTATAACGTATAACGTGTAACGTATAACGTGTAACGTATAACGTACAGCGTATAACGTACAGCGTATAACGTACAGCGTATAACGTACAGCGTATAACGTACAGCGTATAACGTACAGCGTATAACGTACAGCGTATAACGTACAGCGTATAACGTACAGCGTATAACGTACAGCGTATAACGTACAGCGTATAACGTACAACGTATAACGTACAACGTATAACGTATAACGTATAACGTACAACGTATAACGTATAACGTATAACGTATAACGTATAACGTATAACGTATAACGTATAACGTATAACGTATAACGTATAACGTATAACGTATAACGTATAACGTATAACGTATAACGTATAACGTATAACGTATAACGTATAACGTATAACGTATAACGTATAACGTATAACGTATAACGTATAACGTATAACGTATAACGTATAACGTATAACGTATAACGTATAACGTATAACGTATAACGTATAACGTATAACGTATAACGTATAACGTATAACGTATAACGTATAACGTATAACGTATAACGTATAACGTATAACGTATAACGTATAACGTATAACGTATAACGTATAACGTATAACGTATAACGTATAACGTATAACGTATAACGTATAACGTATAACGTATAACGTATAACGTATAACGTATAACGTATAACGTATAACGTATAACGTATAACGTATAACGTATAACGTATAACGTATAACGTATAACGTATAACGTATAACGTATAACGTATAACGTATAACGTATAACGTATAACGTATAACGTATAACGTATAACGTGTAACGTGTAACGTATAACGTATAACGTATAACGTATAACGTGTAACGTGTAACGTATAACGTATAACGTATAACGTATAACGTATAACGTATAACGTACAGCGTATAACGTACAACGTACAACGTGTAACGTATAACGTATAACGTATAACGTACAGCGTATAACGTACAGCGTATAACGTACAGCGTATAACGTACAGCGTATAACGTATAACGTATAACTTATAACGTACAGCGTATAACGTATTACGTATAACGTATAACGTACAACGTACAACGTGTAACGTATAACGTATAACGTATAACGTACAGCGTATAACGTACAGCGTATAACGTACAGCGTATAACGTATAACGTATAACGTATAACGTATAACGTATAACGTATAACGTATAACGTATAACGTATAACGTATAACGTATAACGTATAACGTATAACGTATAACGTATAACGTATAACGTATAACGTATAACGTATAACGTATAACGTATATCGTGTAACGTATAATGTACAGCGTATAACGTACAGCGTATAACGTACAGCGTATAACGTATAACGAATGACGCATAACGCATAACGTATAACGTACAACGTATAACGTATAACGTATAACGTATAACGTATAACGTATAACGTATAACGTATAACGTATAACGTATAACGTATAACGTATAACGTATAACGTATAACGTATAACGTATAACGTATAACGTATAACGTATAACGTATAACGTATAACGTATAACGTATAAAGAATAACGTATAACGTATAACGTATAACGTATAACGTATAACGTATAACGTATAACGTATAACGTATAACGTATAACGTATAACGTATAACGTATAACGTATAACGTATAACGTATAACGTATAACGTATAACGTATAACGTATAACGTATAACGTATAACGTATAACGTATAACGTATAACGTATAACGTATAACGTATAACGTATAACGTATAACGTATAACGTATAACGTATAACGTATAACGTATAACGTATAACGTATAACGTATAACGTATAACGTATAACGTATAACGTATAACGTATAACGTATAACGTATAACGTATAACGTATAACGTATAACGTATAACGTATAACGTATAACGTATAACGTATAACGTATAACGTATAACGTATAACGTATAACGTATAACGTATAACGTATAACGTATAACGTATAACGTATAACGTATAACGTATAACGTATAACGTATAACGTATAACGTATAACGTATAACGTATAACGTATAACGTATAACGTATAACGTATAACGTATAACGTATAACGTATAACGTATAACGTATAACGTATAACGTATAACGTATAACGTATAACGTATAACGTATAACGTATAACGTATAACGTATAACGTATAACGTATAACGTATAACGTACAGCGTATAACGTATAACGTATAACGTATAACGTATAACGTATAACGTATAACGTATAACGTATAACGTATAACGTATAACGTATAACGTATAACGTATAACGTATAACGTATAACGTATAACGTATAACGTACAACGTATAACGTACAACGTATAATCTACAACGTATAACGTACAACGTACAACGTGTAACGTATAACGTATAACGTATAACGTACAGCGTATAACGTACAGCGTATAACGTACAGCGTATAACGTACAGCGTATAACGTATAACGTATAACGTATAACGTATAACGTATAACGTATAACGTATAACGTATATCGTGTAACGTATAACGTACAGCGTATAACGTACAGCGTATAACGTACAGCGTATAACGTACAACGTATAACGTATAACGTATAACGTATAACGTATATCGTATTATATAACGTATAATGTATAACGTATAACGTATAACGTATAACGTATAACGTACAGCGTATAACGTATAACGTACAACGTATAACGTACAACGTACAACGTGTAACGTATAACGTATAACGTATAACGTACAGCGTATAACGTACAGCGTATAACGTACAGCGTATAACGTATAACGTATAACGTGTAACGTATAACGTATAACGTACAGCGTATAACGTACAGCGTATAACGTATAACGTATAAGGTATAACGTACAGCGTATAACGTACAGCGTATAACGTATAACGTATAACGTGTAACGTATAACGTATAACGTACAGCGTATAACGTACAGCGTATAACGTATAACGTATAAGGTATAACGTACAGCGTATAACGTACAACGTATAACGTATAACGTATATCGTGTAACGTATAATGTACAGCGTATAACGTACAGCGTATAACGTACAGCGTATAACGTATAACGAATAACGTATAACGTATAACGTATAACGTATAACGTATAACGTATAACGTATAACGTATAACGTATAACGTATAACGTATAACGTATAACGTATAACGTATAACGTATAACGTATAACGTATAACGTATAACGTATAACGTATAACGTATAACGTATAACGTATAACGTATAACGTATAACGTATAACGTATAACGTATAACGTATAACGTATAACGTATAACGTATAACGTATAACGTATAACGTATAACGTATAACGTATAACGTATAACGTATAACGTATAACGTATAACGTTATAACGTATAACGTATAACGTATAACGTATAACGTATAACGTATAACGTATAACGTATAACGTATAACGTATAACGTATAACGTATAACGTATAACGTATAACGTATAACGTATAACGTATAACGTATAACGTATAACGTATAACGTATAACGTATAACGTATAACGTATAACGTATAACGTATAACGTATAACGTATAACGTACAGCGTATAACGTATAACGTATAACGTATAACGTATAACGTATAACGTATAACGTATAACGTATAACGTATAACGTATAACGTACAGCGTATAACGTACAACGTATAACGTACAACGTATAACGTACAACGTATAACGTACAACGTACAACGTATAACGTATAACGTATAACGTATAACGTATAACGTATAACGTATAACGTATAACGTATAACGTATAACGTATAACGTATAACGTATAACGTATAACGTATAACGTATAACGTATAACGTATAACGTATAACGTATAACGTATAACGTATAACGTATAACGTATAACGTATAACGTATAACGTATAACGTATAACGTATAACGTATAACGTATAACGTATAACGTATAACGTACAGCGTATAACGTATAACGTATAACGTATAACGTACAGCGTATAACGTATAACGTATAACGTATAACGTATAACGTATAAAGTATAACGTATAACGTATAACGTATAACGTATAACGTATAACGTATAACTTATAACGTATAACGTATAACGTATAACGTATAACGTATAACGTATAACGTATAACGTATAACGTATAACGTATAACGTATAACGTATAACGTATAACGTATAACGTATAACGTATAACGTATAACGTATAACGTATAACGTATAACGTATAACGTATAACGTATAACGTATAACGTATAACGTATAACGTATAACGTATAACGTATAACGTATAACGTATAACGTATAACGTATAACGTATAACGTATAACGTATAACGTATAACGTATAACGTATAACGTATAACGTATAACGTATAACGTATAACGTATAACGTATAACGTATAACGTATAACGTATAACGTATAACGTATAACGTATAACGTATAACGTATAACGTATAACGTATAACGTATAACGTATAACGTATAACGTATAACGTATAACGTATAACGTATAACGTATAACGTGTAACGTATAACGTATAACGTATAACGTGTAACGTATAACGTATAACGTATAACGTATAACGTATAACGTATAACGTATAACGTATAACGTATAACGTATAACGTATAACGTATAACGTATAACGTATAACGTATAACGTACAGCGTATAACGTATAACGTACAACGTATAACGTACAACGTATAACGTACAGCGTATAACGTATAACGTACAACGTATAACGTACAACGTATAATGTACAACGTATAACGTACAACGTACAACGTGTAACGTATAACGTATAACGTATATCGTGTAACGTATAACGTACAGCGTATAACGTACAGCGTATAACGTACAGCGTATAACGTATAACGTATAACGTATAACGTACAGCGTATAACGTATAACGTATAACGTATAACGTATATCGTATAACGTATAACGTATAACGTATAACGTACAGCGTATAACGTATAACGTATAACGTATAACGTACAGCGTATAACGTATAACGTATAACGTATAACGTACAACGTACAGCGTATAACGTATAACGTATAACGTGTAACGTATAACGTATAACGTATAACGTATAACGTATAACGTGTAACGTATAACGTACAGCGTATAACGTACAGCGTATAACGTGTAACGTATAACGTACAGCGTATAACGTACAGCGTATAACGTATAACGTATAACGTGTAACGTATAACGTATAACGTACACCGTATAACGTACAGCGTATAACGTATAACGTATACGTATAACGTATAACGTATAACGTATAACGTATAACGTATAACGTATAACGTATAACGTATAACGTATAACGTATAACGTATAACGTATAACGTATAACGTATAACGTATAACGTATAACGTATAACGTATAACGTATAACGTATAACGTATAACGTATAACGTATAACGTATAACGTATAACGTATAACGTATAACGTATAACGTATAACGTATAACGTATAACGTATAACGTATAACGTATAACGTATAACGTATAACGTATAACGTATAACGTATAACGTATAACGTATAACGTATAACGTATAACGTATAACGTATAACGTATAACGTATAACGTATAACGTATAACGTATAACGTATAACGTATAACGTATAACGTATAACGTATAACGTATAACGTATAACGTATAACGTATAACGTATAACGTATAACGTATAACGTATAACGTATAACGTATAACGTATAACGTATAACGTATAACGTATAACGTATAACGTATAACGTATAACGTATAACGTATAACGTATAACGTATAACGTATAACGTATAACGTATAACGTATAACGTATAACGTATAACGTATAACGAATAACGTATAACGTATAACGTATAACGTATAACGAATAACGTATAACGTATAACGTATAACGTATAACGTATAACGTATAACGTATAACGTATAACGTATAACGTATAACGTATAACGTATAACGTATAACGTATAACGTATAACGTATAACGTATAACGTATAACGTATAACGTATAACGTATAACGTATAACGTATAACGTATAACGTATAACGTATAACGTATAACGTATAACGTATAACGTATAACGTATAACGTATAACGTATAACGTATAACGTATAACGTATAACGTATAACGTATAACGTATAACGTATAACGTATAACGTAAACGTATAACGTATAACGTATAACGTATAACGTATAACGTATAACGTATAACGTATAACGTATAACGTATAACGTATAACGTATAACGTATAACGTATAACGTATAACGTATAACGTATAACGTATAACGTATAACGTATAACGTATAACGTATAACGTATAACGTATAACGTATAACGTATAACGTATAACGTATAACGTATAACGTATAACGTATAACGTATAACGTATAACGTATAACGTATAACGTATAACGTATAACGTATAACGTATAACGTATAACGTATAACGTATAACGTATAACGTATAACGTATAACGTATAACGTATAACGTATAACGTATAACGTATAACGTATAACGTATAACGTATAACGTATAACGTATAACGTATAACGTATAACGTATAACGTATAACGTATAACGTATAACGTATAACGTATAACGTATAACGTATAACGTATAACGTATAACGTATAACGTATAACGTATAACGTATAACGTATAACGTATAACGTATAACGTATAACGTATAACGTATAACGTATAACGTATAACGTATAACGTATAACGTATAACGTATAACGTATAACGTATAACGTATAACGTATAACGTATAACGTATAACGTATAACGTATAACGTATAACGTATAACGTATAACGTATAAACGTATAACGTATAACGTATAACGTATAACGTATAACGTATAACGTATAACGTATAACGTATAACGTATAACGTATAACGTATAACGTATAACGTATAACGTATAACGTATAACGTATAACGTATAACGTATAACGTATAACGTATAACGTATAACGTATAACGTATAACGTATAACGTATAACGTATAACGTATAACGTATAACGTATAACGTATAACGTATAACGTATAACGTATAACGTATAACGTATAACGTATAACGTATAACGTATAACGTATAACGTATAACGTATAACGTATAACGTATAACGTATAACGTATAACGTATAACGTATAACGTATAACGTATAACGTATAACGTATAACGTATAACGTATAACGTATAACGTATAACGTATAACGTATAACGTATAACGTATAACGTATAACGTATAACGTATAACGTATAACGTATAACGTATAACGTATAACGTATAACGTATAACGTATAACGTATAACGTATAACGTATAACGTATAACGTATAACGTATAACGTATAACGTATAACGTATAACGTATAACGTATAACGTATAACGTATAACGTATAACGTATAACGTATAACGTATAACGTATAACGTATAACGTATAACGTATAACGTATAACGTATAACGTATAACGTATAACGTATAACGTATAACGTATAACGTATAACGTATAACGTATAACGTATAACGTATAACGTATAACGTATAACGTATAACGTATAACGTATAACGTATAACGTATAACGTATAACGTATAACGTATAACGTATAACGTATAACGTATAACGTATAACGTATAACGTATAACGTATAACGTATAACGTATAACGTATAACGTATAACGTATAACGTATAACGTATAACGTATAACGTATAACGTATAACGTATAACGTATAACGTATAACGTATAACGTATAACGTATAACGTATAACGTATAACGTATAACGTATAACGTATAACGTATAACGTATAACGTATAACGTATAACGTATAACGTATAACGTATAACGTATAACGTATAACGTATAACGTATATCGTACAGCGTACAGCGTATATCGTACAGCGTACAGCGTATAACGTACAGCGTATAACGTATAACGTATAACGTATAACGTATAACGTATAACGTGTAACGTATAACGTGTAACGTATAACGTACAGCGTATAACGTACAGCGTATAACGTACAGCGTATAACGTACAGCGTATAACGTACAGCGTATAACGTACAGCGTATAACGTACAGCGTATAACGTACAGCGTATAACGTACAGCGTATAACGTACAGCGTATAACGTACAGCGTATAACGTACAGCGTATAACGTACAGCGTATAACGTACAGCGTATAACGTACAACGTATAACGTACAACGTATAACGTACAACGTACAACGTATAACGTATAACGTATAACGTATAACGTATAACGTATAACGTATAACGTATAACGTATAACGTATAACGTATAACGTATAACGTATAACGTATAACGTATAACGTATAACGTATAACGTATAACGTATAACGTATAACGTATAACGTATAACGTATAACGTATAACGTATAACGTATAACGTATAACGTATAACGTATAACGTATAACGTATAACGTATAACGTATAACGTATAACGTATAACGTATAACGTATAACGTATAACGTATAACGTATAACGTATAACGTATAACGTATAACGTATAACGTATAACGTATAACGTATAACGTATAACGTATAACGTATAACGTATAACGTATAACGTATAACGTATAACGTATAACGTATAACGTATAACGTATAACGTATAACGTATAACGTATAACGTATAACGTATAACGTATAACGTATAACGTATAACGTATAACGTATAACGTATAACGTATAACGTATAACGTATAACGTATAACGTATAACGTATAACGTATAACGTATAACGTATAACGTATAACGTATAACGTATAACGTATATCGTACAGCGTACAGCGTATAACGTACAGCGTATAACGTATAACGTATAACATATAACGTATAACGTATAACGTGTAACGTATAACGTGTAACGTATAACGTACAGCGTATAACGTACAGCGTATAACGTACAGCGTATAACGTACAGCGTATAACGTACAGCGTATAACGTACAGCGTATAACGTACAGCGTATAACGTACAGCGTATAACGTACAGCGTATAACGTACAGCGTATAACGTACAGCGTATAACGTACAACGTATAACGTACAACGTATAACGTACAACGTATAACGTACAACGTATAACGTACAACGTATAACGTATAACGTATAACGTATAACGTATAACGTATAACGTATAACGTATAACGTATAACGTATAACGTATAACGTATAACGTATAACGTATAACGTATAACGTATAACGTATAACGTATAACGTATAACGTATAACGTATAACGTATAACGTATAACGTATAACGTATAACGTATAACGTATAACGTATAACGTATAACGTATAACGTATAACGTATAACGTATAACGTATAACGTATAACGTATAACGTATAACGTATAACGTATAACGTATAACGTATAACGTATAACGTATAACGTATAACGTATAACGTATAACGTATAACGTATAACGTATAACGTATAACGTATAACGTATAACGTATAACGTATAACGTATAACGTATAACGTATAACGTATAACGTATAACGTATAACGTGTAACGTATAACGTATAACGTATAACGTATAACGTATAACGTATAACGTATAACGTATAACGTATAACGTACAGCGTATAACGTACAACGTACAACGTGTAACGTATAACGTATAACGTATAACGTACAGCGTATAACGTACAGCGTATAACGTACAGCGTATAACGTACAGCGTATAACGTATAACGTATAACGTATAACGTACAGCGTATAACGTATAACGTACAACGTATAACATACAACGTACAACGTGTAACGTATAACGTATAACGTATAACGTACAGCGTATAACGTACAGCGTATAACGTACAGCGTATAACGTATAACGTATAACGTATAACGTATAACGTATAACGTATAACGTATAACGTATAACGTATAACGTATAACGTATAACGTATAACGTATAACGTATAACGTATAACGTATAACGTATAACGTATAACGTATAACGTATAACGTATAACGTATAACGTATATCGTGTAACGTATAATGTACAGCGTATAACGTACAGCGTATAACGTACAGCGTATAACGTATAACGAATAACGTATAACGTATAACGTATAACGTACAACGTATAACGTATAACGTATAACGTATAACGTATAACGTATAACGTATAACGTATAACGTATAACGTATAACGTATAACGTATAACGTATAACGTATAACGTATAACGTATAACGTATAACGTATAACGTATAACGTATAACGTATAACGTATAACGTATAACGTATAACGTATAACGTATAACGTATAAAGAATAACGTATAACGTATAACGTATAACGTATAACGTATAACGTATAACGTATAACGTATAACGTATAACGTATAACGTATAACGTATAACGTATAACGTATAACGTATAACGTATAACGTATAACGTATAACGTATAACGTATAACGTATAACGTATAACGTATAACGTATAACGTATAACGTATAACGTATAACGTATAACGTATAACGTATAACGTATAACGTATAACGTATAACGTATAACGTATAACGTATAACGTATAACGTATAACGTATAACGTATAACGTATAACGTATAACGTATAACGTATAACGTATAACGTATAACGTATAACGTATAACGTATAACGTATAACGTATAACGTATAACGTATAACGTATAACGTATAACGTATAACGTATAACGTATAACGTATAACGTATAACGTATAACGTATAACGTATAACGTATAACGTATAACGTATAACGTATAACGTATAACGTATAACGTATAACGTATAACGTATAACGTATAACGTATAACGTATAACGTATAACGTATAACGTATAACGTATAACGTATAACGTATAACGTACAGCGTATAACGTATAACGTATAACGTATAACGTATAACGTATAACGTATAACGTATAACGTATAACGTATAACGTATAACGTATAACGTATAACGTATAACGTATAACGTATAACGTATAACGTATAACGTATAACGTATAACGTATAACGTACAACGTATAACGTACAACGTATAATCTACAACGTATAACGTACAACGTACAACGTGTAACGTATAACGTATAACGTATAACGTACAGCGTATAACGTACAGCGTATAACGTACAGCGTATAACGTACAGCGTATAACGTATAACGTATAACGTATAACGTATAACGTATAACGTATAACGTATAACGTATATCGTGTAACGTATAACGTACAGCGTATAACGTACAGCGTATAACGTACAGCGTATAACGTACAACGTATAACGTATAACGTATAACGTATAACGTATATCGTATTATATAACGTATAATGTATAACGTATAACGTATAACGTATAACGTATAACGTACAGCGTATAACGTGTAACGTACAACGTATAACGTACAACGTACAACGTGTAACGTATAACGTATAACGTATAACGTACAGCGTATAACGTACAGCGTATAACGTACAGCGTATAACGTATAACGTATAACGTGTAACGTATAACGTATAACGTACAGCGTATAACGTACAGCGTATAACGTATAACGTATAAGGTATAACGTACAGCGTATAACGTACAGCGTATAACGTATAACGTATAACGTGTAACGTATAACGTATAACGTACAGCGTATAACGTACAGCGTATAACGTATAACGTATAAGGTATAACGTACAGCGTATAACGTACAACGTATAACGTATAACGTATATCGTGTAACGTATAATGTACAGCGTATAACGTACAGCGTATAACGTACAGCGTATAACGTATAACGAATAACGTATAACGTATAACGTATAACGTATAACGTATAACGTATAACGTATAACGTATAACGTATAACGTATAACGTATAACGTATAACGTATAACGTATAACGTATAACGTATAACGTATAACGTATAACGTATAACGTATAACGTATAACGTATAACGTATAACGTATAACGTATAACGTATAACGTATAACGTATAACGTATAACGTATAACGTATAACGTATAACGTATAACGTATAACGTATAACGTATAACGTATAACGTATAACGTATAACGTATAACGTATAACGTATAACGTATAACGTATAACGTATAACGTATAACGTATAACGTATAACGTATAACGTATAACGTATAACGTATAACGTATAACGTATAACGTATAACGTATAACGTATAACGTATAACGTATAACGTATAACGTATAACGTATAACGTATAACGTACAGCGTATAACGTATAACGTATAACGTATAACGTATAACGTATAACGTATAACGTATAACGTATAACGTATAACGTATAACGTATAACGTATAACGTATAACGTATAACGTATAACGTATAACGTATAACGTATAACGTATAACGTATAACGTATAACGTACAGCGTATAACGTATAACGTACAACGTATAACGTACAACGTATAATGTACAACGTATAACGTACAACGTACAACGTGTAACGTATAACGTATAACGTATATCGTGTAACGTATAACGTACAGCGTATAACGTACAGCGTATAACGTACAGCGTATAACGTATAACGTATAACGTATAACGTATAACGTATAACGTATAACGTATAACGTATAACGTATATCGTATAACGTATAACGTATAATGTATAACGTATAACGTATAACGTATAACGTATAACGTACAGCGTATAACGTATAACGTACAACGTATAACGTACAACGTACAACGTGTAACGTATAACGTATAACGTATAACGTATAACGTACAGCGTATAATGTACAGCGTATAACGTACTGCGTATAACGTATAACGTATAACGTGTAACGTATAACGTATAACGTACAGCGTATAACGTGTAACGTATAACGTATAACGTACAGCGTATAACGTACAGCGTATAACGTACAACGTGTAACGTATAACGTATAACGTATAACGTATAACGTATAACGTATACCGTATAACGTATAACGTATAACGTATAACGTATAACGTATAACGTATAACGTATAACGTAT
This sequence comes from Lasioglossum morio, assembly GCA_916610235.2. NCBI lineage: Eukaryota > Metazoa > Arthropoda > Insecta > Hymenoptera > Halictidae > Lasioglossum > Lasioglossum morio. The sequence goes on from CAKAJA020000410.1 coordinate 38,041, forward strand.
AACGTATAACGTATAACGTATAACGTATAACGTATAACGTATAACGTATAACGTATAACGTATAACGTATAACGTATAACGTATAACGTATAACGTATAACGTATAACGTATAACGTATAACGTATAACGTATAACGTATAACGTATAACGTATAACGTATAACGTATATCGTACAGCGTACAGCGTATAACGTACAGCGTATAACGTATAACGTATAACATATAACGTATAACGTATAACGTATAACGTATAACGTGTAACGTATAACGTGTAACGTATAACGTATAACGTATAACGTACAGCGTATAACGTACAGCGTATAACGTACAGCGTATAACGTACAGCGTATAACGTACAGCGTATAACGTACAACGTATAACGTACAACGTATAACGTATAACGTATAACGTATAACGTATAACGTATAACGTATAACGTATAACGTATAACGTATAACGTATAACGTATAACGTATAACGTATAACGTATAACGTATAACGTATAACGTATAACGTATAACGTATAACGTATAACGTATAACGTATAACGTATAACGTATAACGTATAACGTATAACGTATAACGTATAACGTATAACGTATAACGTATAACGTATAACGTATAACGTATAACGTATAACGTATAACGTATAACGTATAACGTATAACGTATAACGTATAACGTATAACGTATAACGTATAACGTATAACGTATAACGTATAACGTATAACGTATAACGTATAACGTATAACGTATAACGTATAACGTATAACGTATAACGTATAACGTATAACGTATAACGTATAACGTATAACGTATAACGTATAACGTATAACGTATAACGTATAACGTATAACGTATAACGTATAACGTATAACGTATAACGTATAACGTATAACGTATAACGTATAACGTATAACGTATAACGTATAACGTATAACGTATAACGTATAACGTATAACGTATAACGTATAACGTATAACGTATAACGTATAACGTATAACGTATAACGTATAACGTATAACGTATAACGTATAACGTATAACGTATAACGTATAACGTATAACGTATAACGTATAACGTATAACGTATAACGTATAACGTATAACGTATAACGTATAACGTATAACGTATAACGTATAACGTATAACGTATAACGTATAACGTATAACGTATAACGTATAACGTATAACGTATAACGTATAACGTATAACGTATAACGTATAACGTATAACGTATAACGTATAACGTATAACGTATAACGTATAACGTATAACGTATAACGTATAACGTATAACGTATAACGTATAACGTATAACGTATAACGTATAACGTATAACGTATAACGTATAACGTATAACGTATAACGTATAACGTATAACGTATAACGTATAACGTATAACGTATAACGTATAACGTATAACGTATAACGTATAACGTATAACGTATAACGTATAACGTATAACGTATAACGTATAACGTATAACGTATAACGTATAACGTATAACGTATAACGTATAACGTATAACGTATAACGTATAACGTATAACGTATAACGTATAACGTATAACGTATAACGTATAACGTATAACGTATAACGTATAACGTATAACGTATAACGTATAACGTATAACGTATAACGTATAACGTATAACGTATAACGTATAACGTATAACGTATAACGTATAACGTATAACGTATAACGTATAACGTATAACGTATAACGTATAACGTATAACGTATAACGTATAACGTATAACGTATAACGTATAACGTATAACGTATAACGTATAACGTATAACGTATAACGTATAACGTATAACGTATAACGTATAACGTATAACGTATAACGTATAAGGTATAACGTATAACGTATAACGTATAACGTATAACGTATAACGTATAAGGTATAACGTATAAGGTATAACGTATAACGTACAACGTATAACGTATAACGTATAAGGTATAACGTATAACGTACAACGTATAACGTATAACGTATAACGTATAACGTATAACGTATAACGTATAACGTATAACGTACAACGTATAACGTATAACGTATAACGTATAACGTATAACGTATAACGTATAACGTACAACGTAGAACGTATAACGTATAACGTATAACGTATAACGTACAACGTATAACGTACAACGTATAACGTATAACGTATAACGTATAACGTATAACGTATAACGTATAACGTATAACGTATAACGTATAACGTATAACGTATAACGTATAACGTATAACGTATAACGTATAACGTATAACGTATAACGTATAACGTATAACGTATAACGTATAACGTATAACGTATAACGTATAACGTATAACGTATAACGTATAACGTATAACGTATAACGTTTAACGTATAACGTATAACGTATAACGTATAACGTATAACGTATAACGTATAACGTATAACGTATAACGTATAACGTATAACGTATAACGTATAACGTATAACGTATAACGTATAACGTATAACGTATAACGTATAACGTATAACGTATAACGTATAACGTATAACGTATAACGTATAACGTATAACGTATAACGTATAACGTATAACGTATAACGTATAACGTATAACGTATAACGTATAACGTATAACGTATAACGTATAACGTATAACGTATAACGTATAACGTATAACGTATAACGTATAACGTATAACGTATAACGTATAACGTATAACGTATAACGTATAACGTATAACGTATAACGTATAACGTATAACGTATAACGTATAACGTATAACGTATAACGTATAACGTATAACGTATAACGTATAACGTATAACGTATAACGTATAACGTATAACGTATAACGTATAACGTATAACGTATAACGTATAACGTATAACGTATAACGTATAACGTATAACGTATAACGTATAACGTATAACGTATAACGTATAACGTATAACGTATAACGTATAACGTATAACGTATAACGTATAACGTATAACGTATAACGTATAACGTATAACGTATAACGTATAACGTATAACGTATAACGTACAACGTATAATGTACAACGTATAACGTACAACGTACAACGTGTAACGTATAACGTATAACGTATATCGTGTAACGTATAACGTACAGCGTATAACGTACAGCGAATAACGTACAGCGTATAACGTATAACGTATAACGTATAACGTATAACGTATAACGTATAACGTATAACGTATAACGTATAACGTATAACGTATAACGTATATCGTATAACGTATAACGTATAATGTATAACGTATAACGTATAACGTATAACGTATAACGTACAGCGTATAACGTATAACGTACAACGTATAACGTACAACGTACAACGTGTAACGTATAACGTATAACGTATAACGTATAACGTACAGCGTATAATGTACAGCGTATAACGTACAGCGTATAACGTATAACGTATAACGTGTAACGTATAACGTATAACGTACAGCGTATAACGTACAGCGTATAACGTAGAACGTATAACGTATAACGTATAACGTATAACGTACAACGTGTAACGTATAACGTATAACGTATAACGTATAACGTATAACGTATACCGTACAGCGTATAACGTATAACGTACAGCGTATAACGTATAACGTATAACGTATAACGTATAACGTATAACGTATAACGTATAACGTATAACGTATAACGTATAACGTATAACGTATAACGTATAACGTATAACGTATAACGTATAACGTATAACGTATAACGTATAACGTATAACGTATAACGTACAACGTATAACGTATAACGTACAACGTATAACGTATAACGTATAACGTATAACGTATAACGTATAACGTATAACGTATAACGTATAACGTATAACGTATAACGTATAACGTAAATCGTACAACGTGTAACGTATAACATATAACGTACAACATATAACGTACAACGTATAACGTATAATGTACAACGTATAACGTACAACGTGTAACGTATAACATATAACGTACAACATATAACGTACAACGTATAACGTATAATGTACAACGTATAACGTACAACGTACAACGTGTAACGTATAACGTATAACGTATAACGTACAGCGTATAACGTACAGCGTATATCGTACAGCGTATAACGTACAACGTATAACGTATAACGTATAACGTATAACGTATAACGTACAGCGTATAACGTATAACATACAACGTATAACGTACAACGTATAACGTATAACGTACAACGTATAACGTATAACGTATAACGTATAACGTATAACGTATAACGTATAACGTATAACGTATAACGTTTAACGTATAACGTATAACGTATAACGTATAACGTATATCGTATAACGTATAACGTATAATGTATAACGTATAACGTATAACGTATAACGTATAACGTACAGCGTATAACGTATAACGTACAACGTATAACGTACAACGTACAACGTGTAACGTATAACGTATAACGTATAACGTATAACGTACAGCGTATAACGTACAGCGTATAACGTACAGCGTATAACGTATAACGTATAACGTGTAACGTATAACGTATAACGTACAGCGTATAACGTACAGCGTATAACGTATAACGTATAACGTATAACGTATAACGTACAACGTGTAACGTATAACGTATATCGTATATCGTGTAACGTATAACGTACAGCGTATAACGTACAGCGTATAACGTATAACGTACAACGTATAACGTACAACGTACAACGTGTAACGTATAACGTATAACGTATAACGTGTAACGTATAACGTATAACGTACAGCGTATAACGTACAGCGTATAACGTATAAGGTATAACGTACAGCGTATAACGTACAACGTATAACGTGTAACGTATAACGTACAGCGTATAACGTATAACGTACAACGTATAACGTACAGCGTACAACGTGTAACGTATAACGTATAACGTATAACGTACAGCGTATAACGTATAACGTATAACGTACAACGTATAACGTACAGCGTATAACGTACAGCATATAACGTACAGCGTATAACGTACAGCGTATAACGTATAACGTATAACGTGTAACGTATAACGTACAGCGTATAACGTATAACGTGTAACGTATAACGTACAGCGTATAACGTATAACGTACAACGTATAACGTACAGCGTACAACGTGTAACGTATAACGTATAACGTATAACGTACAGCGTATAACGTACAGCGTATAACGTATAACGTATAACGTATAACGTATAACGTATAATGTATAACGTATAACGTATAACGTATAACGTATAACGTATAACGTATACCGTACAGCGTATAACGTATAACATACAACGTATAACGTACAACGTATAACGTACAACGTATAACGTACAACGTATGACGTACAACGTACAACGTGTAACGTATAACGTATAACGTATAACGTATATCGTATAACGTATAGCGTATAATGTATAACGTATAACGTATAACGTATAACGTACAGCGTATAACGTATAACGTACAACGTATAACGTACAACGTACAACGTGTAACGTATAACGTATAACGTATAGCGTACAGCGTATAACGTACAGCGTATAACGTACAGCGTATAACGTATAACGTATAACGTGTAACGTATAACGTATAACAAACAGCGTATAACGTACAGCGTATAACGTATAACGTATAAGGTATAACGTACAGCGTATAACGTACAACGTACAGCGTATAACGTATAACGTATAACGTATAACGTATAACGTACAACGTATAACGTACAGCGTATAACGTACAGCGTATAACGTACAGCGTATAACGTACAGCGTATAACGTATAACGTATAACGTGTAACGTATAACGTACAGCGTATAACGTATAACGTACAACGTATAACGTACAGCGTACAACGTGTAACGTATAACGTATAACGTATAACGTACAGCGTATAACGTACAGCGTATAACGTATAACGTATAACGTATAACGTATAACGTATAACGTATAACGTATAACGTATAACGTATAACGTATAACGTATAACGTATAACGTATAACGTATAACGTATAACGTATAACGTATAACGTATAACGTATAACGTATAACGTATAACGTATAACGTATAACGTATAACGTATAACGTATAAGGTATAACGTACAGCGTATAACGTACAACGTATAACGTATACCGTATAACGTACAGCGTATAACGTACAGCGTATAACGTATAACGTATAACTTATAACGTATAACGTACAGCGTATAACGTATAACGTACAGCGTATAACGTATAACGTACAACGTATAACGTACAACGTACAACGTGTAACGTATAACGTATAACGTATAACGTACAGCGTATAACGTACAGCGTATAACGTATAACGTATAACGTATAACGTATAATGTACAGCGTATAACGTACATCGTATAACGTACAGCGTATAACGTATAACGAATAACGTATAACGTATAACGTATAACGTATAACGTATAACGTATAACGTATAACGTATAACGTATAACGTATAACGTATAACGTATAACGTATAACGTATAACGTATAACGTATAACGTATAACGTATAACGTATAACGTATAACGTATAACGTATAACGTATAACGTATAACGTATAACGTATAACGTATAACGTATAACGTATAACGTATAACGTATAACGTATAACGTATAACGTATAACGTATAACGTATAACGTATAACGTATAACGTATAACGTATAACGTATAACGTATAACGTATAACGTATAACGTATAACGTATAACGTATAACGTATAACGTATAACGTATAACGTATAACGTATAACGTATAACGTATAACTTATAACGTATAACGTATAACGTATAACGTATAACGTATAACGTATAACGTATAACGTATAACGTACAACGTATAATGTACAACGTATAACGTACAACGTACAACGTGTAACGTATAACGTATAACGTATATCGTGTAACGTATAACGTACAGCGTATAACGTACAGCGAATAACGTACAGCGTATAACGTATAACGTATAACGTATAACGTATAACGTATAACGTATAACGTATAACGTATAACGTATAACGTATAACGTATATCGTATAACGTATAACGTATAATGTATAACGTATAACGTATAACGTATAACGTATAACGTACAGCGTATAACGTATAACGTACAACGTATAACGTACAACGTACAACGTGTAACGTATAACGTATAACGTATAACGTATAACGTACAGCGTATAATGTACAGCGTATAACGTACAGCGTATAACGTATAACGTATAACGTGTAACGTATAACGTATAACGTACAGCGTATAACGTACAGCGTATAACGTAGAACGTATAACGTATAACGAATAACGTATAACGTACAACGTGTAACGTATAACGTATAACGTATAACGTATAACGTATAACGTATACCGTACAGCGTATAACGTATAACGTACAGCGTATAACGTATAACGTATAACGTATAACGTATAACGTATAACGTATAACGTATAACGTATAACGTATAACGTATAACGTATAACGTATAACGTATAACGTATAACGTATAACGTATAACGTATAACGTATAACGTATAACGTATAACGTACAACGTATAACGTATAACGTACAACGTATAACGTATAACGTATAACGTATAACGTATAACGTATAACGTATAACGTATAACGTATAACGTATAACGTATAACGTATAACGTAAATCGTACAACGTGTAACGTATAACATATAACGTACAACATATAACGTACAACGTATAACGTATAATGTACAACGTATAACGTACAACGTGTAACGTATAACATATAACGTACAACATATAACGTACAACGTATAACGTATAATGTACAACGTATAACGTACAACGTACAACGTGTAACGTATAACGTATAACGTATAACGTACAGCGTATAACGTACAGCGTATATCGTACAGCGTATAACGTACAACGTATAACGTATAACGTATAACGTATAACGTATAACGTACAGCGTATAACGTATAACATACAACGTATAACGTACAACGTATAACGTATAACGTACAACGTATAACGTATAACGTATAACGTATAACGTATAACGTATAACGTATAACGTATAACGTATAACGTTTAACGTATAACGTATAACGTATAACGTATAACGTATATCGTATAACGTATAACGTATAATGTATAACGTATAACGTATAACGTATAACGTATAACGTACAGCGTATAACGTATAACGTACAACGTATAACGTACAACGTACAACGTGTAACGTATAACGTATAACGTATAACGTATAACGTACAGCGTATAACGTACAGCGTATAACGTACAGCGTATAACGTATAACGTATAACGTGTAACGTATAACGTATAACGTACAGCGTATAACGTACAGCGTATAACGTATAACGTATAACGTATAACGTATAACGTACAACGTGTAACGTATAACGTATATCGTATATCGTGTAACGTATAACGTACAGCGTATAACGTACAGCGTATAACGTATAACGTACAACGTATAACGTACAACGTACAACGTGTAACGTATAACGTATAACGTATAACGTGTAACGTATAACGTATAACGTACAGCGTATAACGTACAGCGAATAACGTATAAGGTATAACGTACAGCGTATAACGTACAACGTATAACGTATAACGTATAACGTACAGCGTATAACGTACAGCGTATAACGTATAACGTATAACATATAACGTATAACGAATATCGTATAACGTATAACGTATAACGTATAACGTATAACGTACAACGTATAACGTATACCGTATACCGTATAACGTATAACGTATAACGTATAACGTATAACGTATAACGTATAACGTACAGCGTATAACGTATAACATACAACGTATAACGTACAACGTATAACGTATAACGTACAACGTATAACGTATAACGTATAACGTATAACGTATAACGCATAACGTATATCGTATAACGTATATCGTATAATGTATAACGTATAACGTATAACGTATAACGTATAACGTACAGCGTATAACGTATAACGTACAACGTATAACGTACAACGTACAACGTGTAACGTATAACGTATAACGTATAACGTATAACGTACAGCGTATAACGTACAGCGTATAACGTACAGCGTATAACGTATAACGTATAACGTGTAACGTATAACGTATAACGTACAGCGTATAACGTACAGCGTATAACGTATAACGTATAACATATAACGTATAACGAATATCGTATAACGTATAACGTATAACGTATAACGTATAACGTATAACGTACAACGTATAACGTATACCGTATACCGTATAACGTATAACGTATAACGTATAACGTATAACGTATAACGTATAACGTATAACGTATAACGTATAACGTATAACGTATAACGTATAACGTATAACGTATAACGTATAACGTACATCGTACAACGTGTAACGTATAACATATAACGTACAACATATAACGTACAACGTATAACGTATAACGTATAACATATAACGTACAGCGTATAACTTATAACATACAACGTATAACGTACAACGTATAACGTATAACGTATAACGTATAACGTATATCGTATAACGTATAACGTATGATGTATAACGTATAACGTATAACGTATAACGTATAACGTATAACGTACAGCGTATAACGTATAACGTACAACGTATAACGTACAACGTACAACGTGCAACGTATAACGTATAACGTATAACGTACAGCGTATAACGTACAGCGTATAACGTACAGCGTATAATGTATAACGTATAACGTATAACGTATAACGTGTAACGTGTAACGTATAACGTATAACGTATAACGTATAACGCATAACGTATAACGTATAACGTATAACGTATAACGTATAACGTATAACGTATAACGTATAACGTATAACGTATAACGTATAACGTATAACGTATAACGTATAACGTATAACGTATAACGTATAACGTATAACGTATAACGTATAACGTATAACGTATAACGTATAACGTATAACGTATAACGTATAACGTATAACGTATAACGTATAACGTATAACGTATAACGTATAACGTATAACGTATAACGTATAACGTATAACGTATAACGTATAACGTATAACGTATAACGTATAACGTACAACGTACAACGTATAACGTATAACGTATAACGTATAACGTATAACGTATAACGTATAACGTATAACGTATAACGTATAACGTATAACGTATAACGTATAACGTACAACGTACAACGTATAACGTATAACGTATAACGTATAACGTATAACGTACAGCGTATAACGTATAACGTACAACGTATAACGTACAACGTACAACGTGCAACGTATAACGTATAACGTATAACGTACAGCGTATAACGTACAGCGTATAACGTACAGCGTATAACGTATAACGTATAACGTATAACGTATAACGTGTAACGTGTAACGTATAACGTATAACGTATAACGTATAACGCATAACGTATAACGTATAACGTATAACGTATAACGTATAACGTATAACGTATAACGTATAACGTATAACGTATAACGTATAACGTATAACGTATAACGTATAACGTATAACGTATAACGTATAACGTATAACGTATAACGTATAACGTATAACGTATAACGTATAACGTATAACGTATAACGTATAACGTATAAAGTATAACGTATAACGTATAACGTACAACGTATAACGTATAACGTATAACGTATAACGTATAACGTATAACGTATAACGTATAACGTATAACGTATAACGTATAACGTATAACGTATAACGTATAACGTATAACGTATAACGTATAACGTATAACGTATAACGTATAACGTATAACGTATAACGTATAACGTATAACGTATAACGTATAACGTATAACGTATAACGTATAACGTATAACGTATAACGTATAACGTATAACGTATAACGTATAACGTATAACGTATAACGTGTAACGTGTAACGTATAACGTATAACGTATAACGTATTACGTATAACGTATAACGTATAACGTACAACGTACAACGTGTAACGTATATCGTATAACGTATAACGTACAGCGTATAACGTACAGCGTATAACGTACAGCGTATAACGTACAGCGTATAACGTACAGCGTATAACGTACAGCGTATAACGTATAACGTATAACGTATAACGTATAACGTATAACGTATAACGTATAACGTATAACGTATATCGTGTAACGTATAACGTACAGCGTATAACGTACAGCGTATAACGTACAGCGTATAACGTACAACGTATAACGTATAACGTATAACGTATAACGTATATCGTATAACGTATAACGTATAATGTATAACGTATAACGTATAACGTATAACGTATAACGTACAGCGTATAACGTATAACGTACAACGTATAACGTACAACGTACAACGTGTAACGTATAACGTATAACGTATAACGTACAGCGTATAACGTACAGCGTATAACGTACAGCGTATAACGTATAACGTATAACGTGTAACGTATAACGTATAACGTACAGCGTATAACGTACAGCGTATAACGTATAACGTATAAGGTATAACGTACAGCGTATAACGTACAACGTATAACGTATAACGTATATCTTGTAACGTATAATGTACAGCGTATAACGTACAGCGTACAACGTACAGCGTATAACGTATAACGAATAACGTATAACGTATAACGTATAACGTATAACGTATAACGTATAACGTATAACGTATAACGTATAACGTATAACGTATAACGTATAACGTATAACGTATAACGTATAACGTATAACGTATAACGTATAACGTATAACGTATAACGTATAACGTATAACGTATAACGTATAACGTATAACGTATAACGTATAACGTATAACGTATAACGTATAACGTATAACGTATAACGTATAACGTATAACGTATAACGTATAACGTATAACGTATAACGTATAACGTATAACGTATAACGTATAACGTATAACGTATAACGTATAACGTATAACGTATAACGTATAACGTATAACGTATAACGTATAACGTATAACGTATAACGTATAACGTATAACGTATAACGTATAACGTATAACGTATAACGTATAACGTATAACGTATAACGTATAACGTATAACGTACAACGTATAACGTACAACGTACAACGTGTAACGTATAACGTATAACGTATAACGTACAGCGTATAACGTACAGCGTATAACGTACAGCGTATAACGTATAACGTATAACGTGTAACGTATAACGTATAACGTACAGCGTATAACGTACAGCGTATAACGTATAACGTATAAGGTATAACGTACAGCGTATAACGTACAACGTATAACGTATAACGTATATCGTGTAACGTATAATGTACAGCGTATAACGTACAGCGTACAACGTACAGCGTATAACGTATAACGAATAACGTATAACGTATAACGTATAACGTATAACGTATAACGTATAACGTATAACGTATAACGTATAACGTATAACGTATAACGTATAACGTATAACGTATAACGTATAACGTATAACGTATAACGTATAACGTATAACGTATAACGTATAACGTATAACGTATAACGTATAACGTATAACGTATAACGTATAACGTATAACGTATAACGTATAACGTATAACGTATAACGTATAACGTATAACGTATAACGTATAACGTATAACGTATAACGTATAACGTATAACGTATAACGTATAACGTATAACGTATAACGTATAACGTATAACGTATAACGTATAACGTATAACGTATAACGTATAACGTATAACGTATAACGTATAACGTATAACGTATAACGTATAACGTATAACGTATAACGTATAACGTATAACGTATAACGTATAACGTATAACGTATAACGTATAACGTATAACGTATAACGTATAACGTATAACGTATAACGTATAACGTATAACGTATAACGTGTAACGTGTAACGTATAACGTATAACGTATAACGTATAACGTGTAACGTATAACGTATAACGTATAACGTATAACGTATAACGTATAACGTATAACGTATAACGTATAACGTATAACGTATAACGTATAACGTATAACGTATAACGTATAACGTATAACGTATAACGTATAACGTATAACGTATAACGTATAACGTATAACGTATAACGTATAACGTATAACGTATAACGTATAACGTATAACGTACAGCGTATAACGTATAACGTACAACGTATAACGTACAACGTATAATCTACAACGTATAACGTATAACGTATAACGTACAGCGTATAACGTACAGCGTATAACGTACAGCGTATAACGTATAACGTATAAC
>CAKAJA020000411.1:0-18453 GCA_916610235.2 Lasioglossum morio
ACGTATATCGTATAACGTATAACGTATAACCTACAACGATAAACATATAACGTATAACGTATAATGTATAACATATACTACAACGTACAACGTACAACGTATAACGTATAACGTATAACGTATAACGTATAACGTATAACGTATAACGTATAACGTATAACGTATAACGTATAACGTATAACGTATAACGTCTAACGTATAACGTATAACGGATAACGTATAACGTATAACGTATAACGTATATCGTTAAACATATAACGTATAACGTATAACGCATAACGTATAACGTATAATGTTAAACGTATAACCTATAACGTACAACGTATAACGTTAAACGTATAACGTATAACGTATAATGTATAACGTTAAACATATAACGTATAACGTATAAAGTATAACGTATAACGAATAACGTACAACGTACAACGTATAACGTATAACTTTTAACGTTAAACATATAACGTATAACGTATAACGTTAAACGTATAACGTATAACGTATAACGTTAAACATATAACGTATAACGTATATCGTATAACGTATAACGTATAACCTACAACGATAAACATATAACGTATAACGTATAATGTATAACGTATAACGTACAACGTACAACGTACAACGTATAACGTATAACGTATAACGTATAACGTATAACGTATAACGTACAAAGTACAACGTACAACGTATAACGTATAACGTATAACGTATAACGTATAACGTATAACGTATAACGTATAACCTACAACGATAAACATATAACGTATAACGTATATGTATAACGTATAACGTACAACGTACAACGTACAACGTATAACGTATAACGTATAACGTATAACGTATAACGTATAACGTATAACGTACAAAGTACAACGTACAACGTATAACGTATAACGTATAACGTATAACGTAAACGTATAACTATAACGTATAACGTATAACGTATAACGTATAACGTATAACGTATAACGTATAACGTATAACGTATAACGTATAACGTATAACGTATAATGTATAACGTTAAACGTATAAAGTATAATGTATAACGTGTGACGTTAAACGTATAACGTATAACGTATAACGTTTAACGATAAACATATAACGTATAACGTATAATGTATAACGTTAAACTTATATCGTATAACGTATAACGTATAACGTATAACGAATAACGTACAACGTACAACGTATAACGTATAACGTACATCGTATAACGTATAACGTATACGTATAACGTATAACTTTTAACGTTAAACATATAACGTATAACGTATAACGTTAAACGTATAACGTATAACGTATAACGTATAACGTATATCTTAAACGTATAACGTATAACGTTAAACATATAACGTACAACGTACTAACGTATAACGTATAACGTATAACGTATAACGTATAACGTATAACGTATAACGTATAACGTATAACGTATAACGTATAACGTATAACGTATAACGTATAACGTATAACGTATAACGTATAACGTATAACGTAAGAAACGTATAACGTATAACGTATATACGTATAACGTATAACGTATAACGTATAACGTATAACGTATAACGTATAACGTATAACGTATAACGTATAACGTATAACGTATAACGTTAACGTATAACGTATAACGTATAACGTATAACGTATAACGTATAACGTATAACTATAACGTATAACGTATAACGTATAACGTATAACGTATAACGTATAACGTATAACGTATAACGTATAACGTATAACGTTTAACGTATAACGTATAACGTATAACGTATAACGTATAACGTATAACGTATAACGTATAACGTATAACGTATAACGTATAACGTATAACGTATAACGTATAACGTATAACGTATAACGTATAACGTATAACGTATAACGTATAACGTATAACGTATAACGTATAACGTATAACGTATAACGTATAACGTATAACGTATAACGTATAACGTATAACGTATAACGTATAACGTATAACGTATAACGTATAACGTATAACGTATAACGTATAACGTATAACGTATAACGTATAACGTATAACGTATAACGTATAACGTATAACGTATAACGTATAACGTATAACGTATAACGTATAACGTATAACGTATAACGTATAACGTATAACGTATAACGTATAACGTATAACGTATAACGTATAACGTATAACGTATAACGTATAACGTATAACGTATAACGTATAACGTATAACGTATAACGTATAACGTATAACGTATAACGTATAACGTATAACGTATAACGTATAACGTATAACGTATAACGTATAACGTATAACGTATAACGTATAACGTATAACGTATAACGTATAACGTATAACGTATAACGTATAACGTATAACGTATAACGTATAACGTATAACGTATAACGTATAACGTATAACGTATAACGTATAACGTATAACGTATAACGTATAACGTATAACGTATAACGTATAACGTATAACGTATAACGTATAACGTATAACGTATAACGTATAACGTATAACGTATAACGTATAACGTATAACGTATAACGTATAACGTATAACGTATAACGTATAACGTATAACGTATAACGTATAACGTATAACGTATAACGTATAACGTATAACGTATAACGTATAACGTATAACGTATAACGTATAACGTATAACGTATAACGTATAACGTATAACGTATAACGTATAACGTATAACGTATAACGTATAACGTATAACGTATAACGTATAACGTATAACGTATAACGTATAACGTATAACGTATAACGTATAACGTATAACGTATAACGTATAACGTATAACGTATAACGTATAACGTATAACGTATAACGTATAACGTATAACGTATAACGTATAACGTATAACGTATAACGTATAACGTATAACGTATAACGTATAACGTATAACGTATAACGTATAACGTATAACGTATAACGTATAACGTATAACGTATAACGTATAACGTATAACGTATAACGTATAACGTATAACGTATAACGTATAACGTATAACGTATAACGTATAACGTATAACGTATAACGTATAACGTATAACGTATAACGTATAACGTATAACGTATAACGTATAACGTATAACGTATAACGTATAACGTATAACGTATAACGTATAACGTATAACGTATAACGTATAACGTATAACGTATAACGTATAACGTATAACGTATAACGTATAACGTATAACGTATAACGTATAACGTATAACGTATAACGTATAACGTATAACGTATAACGTATAACGTATAACGTATAACGTATAACGTATAACGTATAACGTATAACGTATAACGTATAACGTATAACGTATAACGTATAACGTATAACGTATAACGTATAACGTATAACGTATAACGTATAACGTATAACGTATAACGTATAACGTATAACGTATAACGTATAACGTATAACGTATAACGTATAACGTATAACGTATAACGTATAACGTATAACGTATAACGTATAACGTATAACGTATAACGTATAACGTATAACGTATAACGTATAACGTATAACGTATAACGTATAACGTATAACGTATAACGTATAACGTATAACGTATAACGTATAACGTATAACGTATAACGTATAACGTATAACGTATAACGTATAACGTATAACGTATAACGTATAACGTATAACGTATAACGTATAACGTATAACGTATAACGTATAACGTATAACGTATAACGTATAACGTATAACGTATAACGTATAACGTATAACGTATAACGTATAACGTATAACGTATAACGTATAACGTATAACGTATAACGTATAACGTATAACGTATAACGTATAACGTATAACGTATAACGTATAACGTATAACGTATAACGTATAACGTATAACGTATAACGTATAACGTATAACGTATAACGTATAACGTATAACGTATAACGTATAACGTATAACGTATAACGTATAACGTATAACGTATAACGTATAACGTATAACGTATAACGTATAACGTATAACGTATAACGTATAACGTATAACGTATAACGTATAACGTATAACGTATAACGTATAACGTATAACGTATAACGTATAACGTATAACGTATAACGTATAACGTATAACGTATAACGTATAACGTATAACGTATAACGTATAACGTATAACGTATAACGTAATAACGTATAACGTATAACGTATAACGTATAACGTATAACGTATAACGTATAACGTATAACGTATAACGTATAACGTATAACGTATAACGTATAACGTATAACGTATAACGTATAACGTATAACGTATAACGTATAACGTATAACGTATAACGTATAACGTATAACGTATAACGTATAACGTATAACGTATAACGTATAACGTATAACGTATAACGTATAACGTATAACGTATAACGTATAACGTATAACGTATAACGTATAACGTATAACGTATAACGTATAACGTATAACGTATAACGTATAACGTATAACGTATAACGTATAACGTATAACGTATAACGTATAACGTATAACGTATAACGTATAACGTATAACGTATAACGTATAACGTATAACGTATAACGTATAACGTATAACGTATAACGTATAACGTATAACGTATAACGTATAACGTATAACGTATAACGTATAACGTATAACGTATAACGTATAACGTATAACGTATAACGTATAACGTATAACGTATAACGTATAACGTATAACGTATAACGTATAACGTATAACGTATAACGTATAACGTATAACGTATAACGTATAACGTATAACGTATAACGTATAACGTATAACGTATAACGTATAACGTATAACGTATAACGTATAACGTATAACGTATAACGTATAACGTATAACGTATAACGTATAACGTATAACGTATAACGTATAACGTATAACGTATAACGTATAACGTATAACGTATAACGTATAACGTATAACGTATAACGTATAACGTATAACGTATAACGTATAACGTATAACGTAACGTATAACGTATAACGTATAACGTATAACGTATAACGTATAACGTATAACGTATAACGTATAACGTATAACGTATAACGTATAACGTATAACGTATAACGTATAACGTATAACGTATAACGTATAACGTATAACGTATATCGTATAACGTATAACGTATAACGTATAAAGTAATAACGTATAACGTATAACGTATAACGTATAACGTATATCGTTTAACGTTAACTATACGTATAACGTATAACGTACGTATAACGTATAACGTATAACGTATAACGTATAACGTATAACGTATAACGTATAACGTATAACGTATAACGTATAACGTATAACGTATAACGTATAACGTATAAAGTATAACGTATAACGTTTAAACGTATAACGTATAACGTATAACGTATAACGTATAACGTATAACGTATAACGTATAACGTATAACGTATAACGAATAAAGTATAACGTATAACGTATAACGTATAACGTATAACGTATAACGTATAACGTATAACGTATAACGTATAACGTATAACGTATAACGTATAACGTATAACGTATAATAACCTATAACGTATAACGTATAACGTATAACGTATAACGTATAACGTATAACGTATAACGTATAACGTATAACGTATAACGTATAACGTATAACGTATAACGTATAACGTATAACGTATAACGTATAACGTATAACGTATAACGTATAACGTATAACGTATAACGTATAACGTATAACGTATAACGTATAACGTATAACGTATAACGTATAACGTATAACGTATAACGTATAACGTATAACGTATAACGTATAACGTAAGTAACGTATAACGTATAACGTATAACGTATAACGTATAACGTATAACGTATAACGTATAACGTATAACGTATAACGTATAACGTATAACGTATAACGTATAACGTATAACGTATAACGTATAACGTATAACGTATAACGTATAACGTATAACGTATAACGTATAACGTATAACGTATAACGTATAACGTATAACGTATAACGTATAACGTATAACGTATAACGTATAACGTATAACGTATAACGTATAACGTATAACGTATAACGTATAACGTATAACGTATAACGTATAACGTATAACGTATAACGTATAACGTATAACGTATAACGTATAACGTATAACGTATAACGTATAACGTATAACGTATAACGTATAACGTATAACGTATAACGTATAACGTATAACGTATAACGTATAACGTATAACGTATAACGTATAAACGTATAACGTATAACGTATAACGTATAACGTATAACGTATAACGTATAACGTATAACGTATAACGTATAACGTATAACGTATAACGTATAACGTATAACGTATAACGTATAACGTATAACGTATAACGTATAACGTATAACGTATAACGTATAACGTATAACGTATAACGTATAACGTATAACGTATAACGTATAACGTATAACGTATAACGTATAACGTATAACGTATAACGTATAACGTATAACGTATAACGTATAACGTATAACGTATAACGTATAACGTATAACGTATAACGTATAACGTATAACGTATAACGTATAACGTATAACGTATAACGTATAACGTATAACGTATAACGTATAACGTATAACGTATAACGTATAACGTATAACGTATAACGTATAACGTATAACGTATAACGTATAACGTATAACGTATAACGTATAACGTATAACGTATAACGTATAACGTATAACGTATAACGTATAACGTATAACGTATAACGTATAACGTATAACGTATAACGTATAACGTATAACGTATAACGTATAACGTATAACGTATAACGTATAACGTATAACGTATAACGTATAACGTATAACGTATAACGTATAACGTATAACGTATAACGTATAACGTATAACGTATAACGTATAACGTATAACGTATAACGTATAACGTATAACGTATAACGTATAACGTATAACGTATAACGTATAACGTATAACGTATAACGTATAACGTATAACGTATAACGTATAACGTATAACGTATAACGTATAACGTATAACGTATAACGTATAACGTATAACGTATAACGTATAACGTATAACGTATAACGTATAACGTATAACGTATAACGTATAACGTATAACGTATAACGTATAACGTATAACGTATAACGTATAACGTATAACGTATAACGTATAACGTATAACGTATAACGTATAACGTATAACGTATAACGTATAACGTATAACGTATAACGTATAACGTATAACGTATAACGTATAACGTATAACGTATAACGTATAACGTATAACGTATAACGTATAACGTATAACGTATAACGTATAACGTATAACGTATAACGTATAACGTATAACGTATAACGTATAACGTATAACGTATAACGTATAACGTATAACGTATAACGTATAACGTATAACGTATAACGTATAACGTATAACGTATAACGTATAACGTATAACGTATAACGTATAACGTATAACGTATAACGTATAACGTATAACGTATAACGTATAACGTATAACGTATAACGTATAACGTATAACGTATAACGTATAACGTATAACGTATAACGTATAACGTATAACGTATAACGTATAACGTATAACGTATAACGTATAACGTATAACGTATAACGTATAACGTATAACGTATAACGTATAACGTATAACGTATAACGTATAACGTATAACGTATAACGTATAACGTATAACGTATAACGTATAACGTATAACGTATAACGTATAACGTATAACGTATAACGTATAACGTATAACGTATAACGTATAACGTATAACGTATAACGTATAACGTATAACGTATAACGTATAACGTATAACGTATAACGTATAACGTATAACGTATAACGTATAACGTATAACGTATAACGTATAACGTATAACGTATAACGTATAACGTATAACGTATAACGTATAACGTATAACGTATAACGTATAACGTATAACGTATAACGTATAACGTATAACGTATAACGTATAACGTATAACGTATAACGTATAACGTATAACGTATAACGTATAACGTATAACGTATAACGTATAACGTATAACGTATAACGTATAACGTATAACGTATAACGTATAACGTATAACGTATAACGTATAACGTATAACGTATAACGTATAACGTATAACGTATAACGTATAACGTATAACGTATAACGTATAACGTATAACGTATAACGTATAACGTATAACGTATAACGTATAACGTATAACGTATAACGTATAACGTATAACGTATAACGTATAACGTATAACGTATAACGTATAACGTATAACGTATAACGTATAACGTATAACGTATAACGTATAACGTATAACGTATAACGTATAACGTATAACGTATAACGTATAACGTATAACGTATAACGTATAACGTATAACGTATAACGTATAACGTATAACGTATAACGTATAACGTATAACGTATAACGTATAACGTATAACGTATAACGTATAACGTATAACGTATAACGTATAACGTATAACGTATAACGTATAACGTATAACGTATAACGTATAACGTATAACGTATAACGTATAACGTATAACGTATAACGTATAACGTATAACGTATAACGTATAACGTATAACGTATAACGTATAACGTATAACGTATAACGTATAACGTATAACGTATAACGTATAACGTATAACGTATAACGTATAAACGTATAACGTATAACGTATAACGTATAACGTATAACGTATAACGTATAACGTATAACGTATAACGTATAACGTATAACGTATAACGTATAACGTATAACGTATAACGTATAACGTATAACGTATAACGTATAACGTATAACGTATAACGTATAACGTATAACGTATAACGTATAACGTATAACGTATAACGTATAACGTATAACGTATAACGTATAACGTATAACGTATAACGTATAACGTATAACGTATAACGTATAACGTATAACGTATAACGTATAACGTATAACGTATAACGTATAACGTATAACGTATAACGTATAACGTATAACGTATAACGTATAACGTATAACGTATAACGTATAACGTATAACGTATAACGTATAACGTATAACGTATAACGTATAACGTATAACGTATAACGTATAACGTATAACGTATAACGTATAACGTATAACGTATAACGTATAACGTATAACGTATAACGTATAACGTATAACGTATAACGTATAACGTATAACGTATAACGTATAACGTATAACGTATAACGTATAACGTATAACGTATAACGTATAACGTATAACGTATAACGTATAACGTATAACGTATAACGTATAACGTATAACGTATAACGTATAACGTATAACGTATAACGTATAACGTATAACGTATAACGTATAACGTATAACGTATAACGTATAACGTATAACGTATAACGTATAACGTATAACGTATAACGTATAACGTATAACGTATAACGTATAACGTATAACGTATAACGTATAACGTATAACGTATAACGTATAACGTATAACGTATAACGTATAACGTATAACGTATAACGTATAACGTATAACGTATAACGTATAACGTATAACGTATAACGTATAACGTATAACGTATAACGTATAACGTATAACGTATAACGTATAACGTATAACGTATAACGTATAACGTATAACGTATAACGTATAACGTATAACGTATAACGTATAACGTATAACGTATAACGTATAACGTATAACGTATAACGTATAACGTATAACGTATAACGTATAACGTATAACGTATAACGTATAACGTATAACGTATAACGTATAACGTATAACGTATAACGTATAACGTATAACGTATAACGTATAACGTATAACGTATAACGTATAACGTATAACGTATAACGTATAACGTATAACGTATAACGTATAACGTATAACGTATAACGTATAACGTATAACGTATAACGTATAACGTATAACGTATAACGTATAACGTATAACGTATAACGTATAACGTATAACGTATAACGTATAACGTATAACGTATAACGTATAACGTATAACGTATAACGTATAACGTATAACGTATAACGTATAACGTATAACGTATAACGTATAACGTATAACGTATAACGTATAACGTATAACGTATAACGTATAACGTATAACGTATAACGTATAACGTATAACGTATAACGTATAACGTATAACGTATAACGTATAACGTATAACGTATAACGTATAACGTATAACGTATAACGTATAACGTATAACGTATAACGTATAACGTATAACGTATAACGTATAACGTATAACGTATAACGTATAACGTATAACGTATAACGTATAACGTATAACGTATAACGTATAACGTATAACGTATAACGTATAACGTATAACGTATAACGTATAACGTATAACGTATAACGTATAACGTATAACGTATAACGTATAACGTATAACGTATAACGTATAACGTATAACGTATAACGTATAACGTATAACGTATAACGTATAACGTATAACGTATAACGTATAACGTATAACGTATAACGTATAACGTATAACGTATAACGTATAACGTATAACGTATAACGTATAACGTATAACGTATAACGTATAACGTATAACGTATAACGTATAACGTATAACGTATAACGTATAACGTATAACGTATAACGTATAACGTATAACGTATAACGTATAACGTATAACGTATAACGTATAACGTATAACGTATAACGTATAACGTATAACGTATAACGTATAACGTATAACGTATAACGTATAACGTATAACGTATAACGTATAACGTATAACGTATAACGTATAACGTATAACGTATAACGTATAACGTATAACGTATAACGTATAACGTATAACGTATAACGTATAACGTATAACGTATAACGTATAACGTATAACGTATAACGTATAACGTATAACGTATAACGTATAACGTATAACGTATAACGTATAACGTATAACGTATAACGTATAACGTATAACGTATAACGTATAACGTATAACGTATAACGTATAACGTATAACGTATAACGTATAACGTATAACGTATAACGTATAACGTATAACGTATAACGTATAACGTATAACGTATAACGTATAACGTATAACGTATAACGTATAACGTATAACGTATAACGTATAACGTATAACGTATAACGTATAACGTATAACGTATAACGTATAACGTATAACGTATAACGTATAACGTATAACGTATAACGTATAACGTATAACGTATAACGTATAACGTATAACGTATAACGTATAACGTATAACGTATAACGTATAACGTATAACGTATAACGTATAACGTATAACGTATAACGTATAACGTATAACGTATAACGTATAACGTATAACGTATAACGTATAACGTATAACGTATAACGTATAACGTATAACGTATAACGTATAACGTATAACGTATAACGTATAACGTATAACGTATAACGTATAACGTATAACGTATAACGTATAACGTATAACGTATAACGTATAACGTATAACGTATAACGTATAACGTATAACGTATAACGTATAACGTATAACGTATAACGTATAACGTATAACGTATAACGTATAACGTATAACGTATAACGTATAACGTATAACGTATAACGTATAACGTATAACGTATAACGTATAACGTATAACGTATAACGTATAACGTATAACGTATAACGTATAACGTATAACGTATAACGTATAACGTATAACGTATAACGTATAACGTATAACGTATAACGTATAACGTATAACGTATAACGTATAACGTATAACGTATAACGTATAACGTATAACGTATAACGTATAACGTATAACGTATAACGTATAACGTATAACGTATAACGTATAACGTATAACGTATAACGTATAACGTATAACGTATAACGTATAACGTATAACGTATAACGTATAACGTATAACGTATAACGTATAACGTATAACGTATAACGTATAACGTATAACGTATAACGTATAACGTATAACGTATAACGTATAACGTATAACGTATAACGTATAACGTATAACGTATAACGTATAACGTATAACGTATAACGTATAACGTATAACGTATAACGTATAACGTATAACGTATAACGTATAACGTATAACGTATAACGTATAACGTATAACGTATAACGTATAACGTATAACGTATAACGTATAACGTATAACGTATAACGTATAACGTATAACGTATAACGTATAACGTATAACGTATAACGTATAACGTATAACGTATAACGTATAACGTATAACGTATAACGTATAACGTATAACGTATAACGTATAAAGTATAACGTATAACGTATAACTTATAACGTATAACGTTTAACGTATAACGTATAACGTATAACGTATAACGTATAACGTATAACGTATAACGTATAACGTATAACGTATAACGTATAACGTATAACGTATAACGTATAACGTATAACGTATAACGTATAACGTATAACGTATAACGTATAACGTATAACGTATAACGTATAACGTATAACGTATAACGTATAACGTATAACGTATAACGTATAACGTATAACGTATAACGTATAACGTATAACGTATAACGTATAACGTATAACGTATAACGTATAACGTATAACGTATAACGTATAACGTATAACGTATAACGTATAACGTATAACGTATAACGTATAACGTATAACGTATAACGTATAACGTATAACGTATAACGTATAACGTATAACGTATAACGTATAACGTATAACGTATAACGTATAACGTATAACGTATAACGTATAACGTATAACGTATAACGTATAACGTATAACGTATAACGTATAACGTATAACGTATAACGTATAACGTATAACGTATAACGTATAACGTATAACGTATAACGTATAACGTATAACGTATAACGTATAACGTATAACGTATAACGTATAACGTATAACGTATAACGTATAACGTATAACGTATAACGTATAACGTATAACGTATAACGTATAACGTATAACGTATAACGTATAACGTATAACGTATAACGTATAACGTATAACGTATAACGTATAACGTATAACGTATAACGTATAACGTATAACGTATAACGTATAACGTATAACGTATAACGTATAACGTATAACGTATAACGTATAACGTATAACGTATAACGTATAACGTATAACGTATAACGTATAACGTATAACGTATAACGTATAACGTATAACGTATAACGTATAACGTATAACGTATAACGTATAACGTATAACGTATAACGTATAACGTATAACGTATAACGTATAACGTATAACGTATAACGTATAACGTATAACGTATAACGTATAACGTATAACGTATAACGTATAACGTATAACGTATAACGTATAACGTATAACGTATAACGTATAACGTATAACGTATAACGTATAACGTATAACGTATAACGTATAACGTATAACGTATAACGTATAACGTATAACGTATAACGTATAACGTATAACGTATAACGTATAACGTATAACGTATAACGTATAACGTATAACGTATAACGTATAACGTATAACGTATAACGTATAACGTATAACGTATAACGTATAACGTATAACGTATAACGTATAACGTATAACGTATAACGTATAACGTATAACGTATAACGTATAACGTATAACGTATAACGTATAACGTATAACGTATAACGTATAACGTATAACGTATAACGTATAACGTATAACGTATAACGTATAACGTATAACGTATAACGTATAACGTATAACGTATAACGTATAACGTATAACGTATAACGTATAACGTATAACGTATAACGTATAACGTATAACGTATAACGTATAACGTATAACGTATAACGTATAACGTATAACGTATAACGTATAACGTATAACGTATAACGTATAACGTATAACGTATAACGTATAACGTATAACGTATAACGTATAACGTATAACGTATAACGTATAACGTATAACGTATAACGTATAACGTATAACGTATAACGTATAACGTATAACGTATAACGTATAACGTATAACGTATAACGTATAACGTATAACGTATAACGTATAACGTATAACGTATAACGTATAACGTATAACGTATAACGTATAACGTATAACGTATAACGTATAACGTATAACGTATAACGTATAACGTATAACGTATAACGTATAACGTATAACGTATAACGTATAACGTATAACGTATAACGTATAACGTATAACGTATAACGTATAACGTATAACGTATAACGTATAACGTATAACGTATAACGTATAACGTATAACGTATAACGTATAACGTATAACGTATAACGTATAACGTATAACGTATAACGTATAACGTATAACGTATAACGTATAACGTATAACGTATAACGTATAACGTATAACGTATAACGTATAACGTATAACGTATAACGTATAACGTATAACGTATAACGTATAACGTATAACGTATAACGTATAACGTATAACGTATAACGTATAACGTATAACGTATAACGTATAACGTATAACGTATAACGTATAACGTATAACGTATAACGTATAACGTATAACGTATAACGTATAACGTATAACGTATAACGTATAACGTATAACGTATAACGTATAACGTATAACGTATAACGTATAACGTATAACGTATAACGTATAACGTATAACGTATAACGTATAACGTATAACGTATAACGTATAACGTATAACGTATAACGTATAACGTATAACGTATAACGTATAACGTATAACGTATAACGTATAACGTATAACGTATAACGTATAACGTATAACGTATAACGTATAACGTATAACGTATAACGTATAACGTATAACGTATAACGTATAACGTATAACGTATAACGTATAACGTATAACGTATAACGTATAACGTATAACGTATAACGTATAACGTATAACGTATAACGTATAACGTATAACGTATAACGTATAACGTATAACGTATAACGTATAACGTATAACGTATAACGTATAACGTATAACGTATAACGTATAACGTATAACGTATAACGTATAACGTATAACGTATAACGTATAACGTATAACGTATAACGTATAACGTATAACGTATAACGTATAACGTATAACGTATAACGTATAACGTATAACGTATAACGTATAACGTATAACGTATAACGTATAACGTATAACGTATAACGTATAACGTATAACGTATAACGTATAACGTATAACGTATAACGTATAACGTATAACGTATAACGTATAACGTATAACGTATAACGTATAACGTATAACGTATAACGTATAACGTATAACGTATAACGTATAACGTATAACGTATAACGTATAACGTATAACGTATAACGTATAACGTATAACGTATAACGTATAACGTATAACGTATAACGTATAACGTATAACGTATAACGTATAACGTATAACGTATAACGTATAACGTATAACGTATAACGTATAACGTATAACGTATAACGTATAACGTATAACGTATAACGTATAACGTATAACGTATAACGTATAACGTATAACGTATAACGTATAACGTATAACGTATAACGTATAACGTATAACGTATAACGTATAACGTATAACGTATAACGTATAACGTATAACGTATAACGTATAACGTATAACGTATAACGTATAACGTATAACGTATAACGTATAACGTATAACGTATAACGTATAACGTATAACGTATAACGTATAACGTATAACGTATAACGTATAACGTATAACGTATAACGTATAACGTATAACGTATAACGTATAACGTATAACGTATAACGTATAACGTATAACGTATAACGTATAACGTATAACGTATAACGTATAACGTATAACGTATAACGTATAACGTATAACGTATAACGTATAACGTATAACGTATAACGTATAACGTATAACGTATAACGTATAACGTATAACGTATAACGTATAACGTATAACGTATAACGTATAACGTATAACGTATAACGTATAACGTATAACGTATAACGTATAACGTATAACGTATAACGTATAACGTATAACGTATAACGTATAACGTATAACGTATAACGTATAACGTATAACGTATAACGTATAACGTATAACGTATAACGTATAACGTATAACGTATAACGTATAACGTATAACGTATAACGTATAACGTATAACGTATAACGTATAACGTATAACGTATAACGTATAACGTATAACGTATAACGTATAACGTATAACGTATAACGTATAACGTATAACGTATAACGTATAACGTATAACGTATAACGTATAACGTATAACGTATAACGTATAACGTATAACGTATAACGTATAACGTATAACGTATAACGTATAACGTATAACGTATAACGTATAACGTATAACGTATAACGTATAACGTATAACGTATAACGTATAACGTATAACGTATAACGTATAACGTATAACGTATAACGTATAACGTATAACGTATAACGTATAACGTATAACGTATAACGTATAACGTATAACGTATAACGTATAACGTATAACGTATAACGTATAACGTATAACGTATAACGTATAACGTATAACGTATAACGTATAACGTATAACGTATAACGTATAACGTATAACGTATAACGTATAACGTATAACGTATAACGTATAACGTATAACGTATAACGTATAACGTATAACGTATAACGTATAACGTATAACGTATAACGTATAACGTATAACGTATAACGTATAACGTATAACGTATAACGTATAACGTATAACGTATAACGTATAACGTATAACGTATAACGTATAACGTATAACGTATAACGTATAACGTATAACGTATAACGTATAACGTATAACGTATAACGTATAACGTATAACGTATAACGTATAACGTATAACGTATAACGTATAACGTATAACGTATAACGTATAACGTATAACGTATAACGTATAACGTATAACGTATAACGTATAACGTATAACGTATAACGTATAACGTATAACGTATAACGTATAACGTATAACGTATAACGTATAACGTATAACGTATAACGTATAACGTATAACGTATAACGTATAACGTATAACGTATAACGTATAACGTATAACGTATAACGTATAACGTATAACGTATAACGTATAACGTATAACGTATAACGTATAACGTATAACGTATAACGTATAACGTATAACGTATAACGTATAACGTATAACGTATAACGTATAACGTATAACGTATAACGTATAACGTATAAACGTATAACGTATAACGTATAACGTATAACGTATAACGTATAACGTATAACGTATAACGTATAACGTATAACGTATAACGTATAACGTATAACGTATAACGTATAACGTATAACGTATAACGTATAACGTATAACGTATAACGTATAACGTATAACGTATAACGTATAACGTATAACGTATAACGTATAACGTATAACGTATAACGTATAACGTATAACGTATAACGTATAACGTATAACGTATAACGTATAACGTATAACGTATAACGTATAACGTATAACGTATAACGTATAACGTATAACGTATAACGTATAACGTATAACGTATAACGTATAACGTATAACGTATAACGTATAACGTATAACGTATAACGTATAACGTATAACGTATAACGTATAACGTATAACGTATAACGTATAACGTATACGTATAACGTATAACGTATAACGTATAACGTATAACGTATAACGTATAACGTATAACGTATAACGTATAACGTATAAACGTATAACGTATAACGTATAACGTATAACGTATAACGTATAACGTATAACGTATAACGTATAACGTATAACGTATAACGTATAACGTATAACGTATAACGTATAACGTATAACGTATAACGTATAACGTATAACGTATAACGTATAACGTATAACGTATAACGTATAACGTATAACGTATAACGTATAACGTATAACGTATAACGTATAACGTATAACGTATAACGTATAACGTATAACGTATAACGTATAACGTATAACGTATAACGTATAACGTTATAACGTATAACGTATAACGTATAACGTATAACGTATAACGTATAACGTATAACGTATAACGTATAACGTATAACGTATAACGTATAACGTATAACGTATAACGTATAACGTATAACGTATAAAGTATAACGTATAAGTATAACGTATAACGTATAACGTATAACGTATAACGTATAACGTATAACGTATAACGTATAACGTATAACGTATAACGTATAACGTATAAACGTATAACGTATAACGTATAACGTATAACGTATAACGTATAACGTATAACGTATAACGTATAACGTATAACGTATAACGTATAACGTATAACGTATAACGTATAACGTATAACGTATAACGTATAACGTATAACGTATAAACGTATAACGTATAACGTATAACGTATAACGGTATAACGTATAACGTATAACGTATAACGTTATAACGTATAACGTATAACGTATAAACGTATAACGTATAACGTATAACGTATAACGTATAACGTT
>CAKAJA020000412.1:0-40519 GCA_916610235.2 Lasioglossum morio
CGTATATACGTTATATACGCGTCATATACGTCATATACGCGTCATATACGTTATATACTCGTCATATACGTTATATAAGCGTCATATACGTTATATGCGCGTCACATACGATATATACGCGTCATATACGTTATATACGCGTCATATACGTTATATACGGGCCACATACGTTATATACGCGTCATACACTTTATACACGCGACGTATACGTTATATACCTTTCATATACGTTATATACGCGTCTTATACGGTATACACACGCCATACACGCTATGTACGCGTCATATACGTTACATTCGCATCATATACGTTATATACGCGGCATATACGTTATATACGCGTCATATACGTTATATACGCGTCATATACGTCATATACGCGTCATATACGTTATATACTCGTCATATACGTTATATAAGCGTCATATACGTATATGCGCGTCACATACGATATATACGCGTCATATACGTTATATACGCGTCATATACGTTATATACGCGTCATATACGTTATATACGCGTCACATACGATATATACGCGTCATATACGTTATATACGCGACATATACGTTTTATACGCGTCATATACGTTATATTCGCATCATATACGTTATATACGCGTCATTCACGTTATATACACGTCATATACGTTATATACGCGTCATATACGTTATATACGCGTCACATACGATATATACGCGTCATACACGTTATATGCGCGTCATATACGTTATATACGCGTCATATACGGTATATACGCATCTTATACGTTACATACAAGTCATATACGTTATATACGCGTCATATACGTTATATACGCGTCAAATACGATATATACGAGTCATATACGTCATATACGTTATATACGCGTCATATACGTTATATACGCGTCATATACGTTATATACGCGTCACATACGATATATACGCGTCATATACGTTATATACGCGTCATATACGCTATATACGCGTCATACACGTTATATACGCGTCACATACGTTATATACGCGTCAGACACGTTTGTACGCCACATATACGTTTTATACGCGGCATATATGTTATCTACGCGACAAATACGTTATATACACGTCAGACACGTTATATACGGGTCGTATACGTTATATTCGCGTCATATACGTTATATATGCTTCATATACGTTATATACGCGTCATATGCGTTATATACACGTCATACACGCTATATACCCGTCACATACGTTATATACACGTCAGACACGTTATATACGTGTCGTATACGTTATATTCGCGTCATATACGTTATATGCGTGTCATATACGTTATATACGCGTCATATACGTTATATACGCGTCATATACGTTATATACGGGCCACATACGTTATATACGCGTCATACACTTTATACACGCGACATATACGTTATATACCTTTCATTCACGTTATATACGCGTCTTATACCTTATATACACGCCATACACTCTATATACGCGTCATATACGTTATATTCGCATCATATACGTTATATACGCGGCATATACGTTATATACGCGTCATATACGTTATATACGCGTCATATACGTCATATACGCGTCCTATACGTTATATACGCGTCATATACGTTATATACGCGTCATATACGCTATATACGCGTCATATACGCTATATACGCGTCACATACGTTATATGCGCGACATATACGTTATGTACGCGTCATATACGTTATATACGCGTGATATACGTTATATACGCGTCATATACGCTATATACGCGTCATATACGTTATATACGCGACATATACGTTTTATACGCGTCATATACGTTATATTCGCATCATATACGTTATATACGCGTCATTCACGTTATATACACGTCATATACGTTATATACGCGTCATATACGTTATATACGCGTCAAATACGTTATATTCGCGTCATATACGTTATATGCGTGTCATATACGTTATATACGCGTCATATACGTTATATACGCGTCATATACGTTATATACGGGCCACATACGTTATATACGCGTCATACACTTTATACACGCGACATATACGTTATATACCTTTCATTCACGTTATATACGCGTCTTATACCTTATATACACGCCATACACGCTATATACGCGTCATATACGTTATATTCGCATCATATACGTTATATACGCGGCATATACGTTATATACGCGTCATATACGTTATATACGCGTCATATACGTCATATACGCGTCCTATACGTTATATACGCGTCATATACGTTATATACGCGTCATATACGCTATATACGCGTCATACACGTTATATACGGGTCACATACGTTATATACGCGACATATACGTTTTATACGCGTCATATACGTTATATTCGCATCATATACGTTATATACGCGTCATATACGTTATATACGCGTCATATACGTTATATACGCGTCATATACGTTATATACGCGTCATATACGTTATATACGCGTCATATTCGTTATATACGCGTCACATACGATATATACGCGTCATATACGTTATATACGCGTCATATACGCTATATACGCGTCATACACGTTATATACGCGTCACATACGTTATATACGCGTCAGACACGTTTGTACGCCACATATACGTTTTATACGCGGCATATATGTTATCTACGCGACAAATACGTTATATACACGTCAGACACGTTATATACGGGTCGTATACGTTATATTCGCGTCATATACGTTATATATGCTTCATATACGTTATATACGCGTCATATGCGTTATATACACGTCATACACGCTATATACCCGTCACATACGTTATATACACGTCAGACACGTTATATACGTGTCGTATACGTTATATACGCGTCACATACGTTATATGCGCGACATATACGTTATGTACGCGTCATATACGTTATATACGCGTCATATACGTTATATACGCGTCATATACGCTATATACGCGTCATATACGTTATATACGCGACATATACGTTTTATACGCGTCATATACGTTATATTCGCATCATATACGTTATATACGCGTCATTCACGTTATATACACGTCATATACGTTATATACGCGTCATATACGTTATATACGCGTCACATACGTTATATTCGCGTCATATACGTTATATGCGCGTCATATACGTTATATACGCGTCATATACGTCATATACGCGTCCTATACGTTATATACGCGTCATATACGTTATATACGCGTCATATACACTATATACGCGTCATATACGTTATATACGGACCACATACGTTATATACGCGTCATACACATTATACACGCGACATATACGTTATATACCTTTCATATACGTTATATACGCGTCTTATACGGTATATACACGCCATACACGCTATATCCGCGTCATATACGTTATATACGCGTCACATACGTTATATACACATCATACACTTTATATACGCGACATATACATTTTGTACGCGTCATATATGTTATATTCGCGTCATACACGTTATATATGGGTCACATACGTTATATACGCGTCAGACACGTTATATACGCCACATATACGTTTTATACGCGGCATATATGTTATCTACGCCTCAAATACGTTATATACACGTCAGACACGTTATATACGGGTCGTATACGTTCTATTCGCGTCATATACGTTATATATGCTTCATATACGTTATATACGCGTCATATGCGTTATATACACGTCATACACGCTATATACCCGTCACATACGTTATATACACGTCAGACACGTTATGATTCTTGCCCGCGGCAGATCTTACGATCTTTCGGACCTTGAGGTGTTTGCACTAGATGTGCCGACTAAAATAACTAAAGGCTGAAGGACCACCTTCCCACTTGGAAGGAAACAAACACAAAAACTGCCCTTAACTATATATTTCAACTATGTACAAGATTAGAGCGCGTTGCTATTTAAGTAGTGACCGGAGTCGCGTCTAGCGAAGATCTGGCGAAAAAAAAGGAAGACAAGAAATGGCGGCTCGGCCATCCCCACTTCTTGGACACCCCCATCTCCTTGGTAGTCCCCAAGTTCTTGGGGTGTCATCCCTACCCTTTTGACTTGGGGGTGCCGAATGCAATTAAAATTGCTGGGACTGGCCCAAGGCTGTCACGGTTGCACACATTTGGCGACCATTGCTTGGGTCGCAACATGTGTATTGCAGCCCTGGGACCCCAGCAGCTATGACCATGGGAAAATAGCAATTTAACCATTTTATGGCAAGGGATTTCTTCGAGGGTACCCGGATACGGACGGCAAGTTAATGACGCTGACAGGCCCAGCGCCGTGGCCAGACTACCAAAAGTCACGTACCGGTCCCCGAACGCAATGAAACTGTCCCTGCCATAAATTGACCAGCGCAGGCCGCTTCATACCGCCCACCTTGAACTAATCGGGTTCAATGAAGTAAACAAACAAAACTAATGGGCCGAGCCTACAGTGTTAGCCTAATAATTAAAACTACAACCTATACAATATGAAACAGTAATACAAAAAGGGAAAGAAAGGATGAGAGACACAACAAAGCATATGAATGAACACCGACAGAAATGTGCTATAAAACTAAGATTGAGAGTAATTAGCTGATATCAAAAGCAAACAAAATAACGCGGAGAAACCTTATAGATATCTACGTGTACGTATATACAATTATTTACAAATTACTGCTTGACGCAATACAGGAAAGAGGCAAGTACAATTTACGCGGATTTGGTAGATAAATGCTCTTTCGCGATAGGCAGTAAACATATCTTCGTCACTGGTCTTTTGATGACTCCGGTGGCTGTGCGAATGGAAACTACTCGCAGTATATTATCTTGGCCGGGATAGAGCTTCACAATTCGACCCAGTGCCCACTTCATGGGCGGAAGATTGTCTTCCTTGATTAGGACCATCGCTCCGAGAGTTGGAGCATCGAGAGAATCGGACTTCCATTTTTTGCGTTGTTGCAACCCATGCAAATAATCACGCTGCCATCGCCTCCAGAAATGTTGGATCATCTGTTGCAATAACTGGAACCTATTAAGTCGGTTTTGAGTAATCTGGATCAGATCGGCCTGCGGAATCGCTGTCAACGCCTCTCCGACCAGGAAATGACCAGGCGTCAATGGGTTCAAATCAGAGGGGTCTGGAGATAAAGGATGAAGTGGACGGGAATTGAGACATGCTTCAATCTGTGTCAACACCGTGTACAATTCTTCAAAGGTGAGCTTCTGCTCACCTATGACACGCTTCATATGCGTTTTGACGGAACGAACCCCTCGTTCCCACAAACCACCAAAGTGCGGGGCACTCGGAGGGATGAAGTGCCACTCTATGCCCTTTTGGGCCGCTACTTCTACGAATTTATCCTGATGTGACCGGGAAGATAACAAGATTCCCAGCTCCCTTAACTCATTTCGCGCGCCGACAAAATTTGTGCCGTTATCAGAGTAAATAGTTTGAGATCTACCACGGCGAGAAATGAATCGATGCAGACAATTTAGAAACGCGTCGGCACTCAAATCGACCGCAAGCTCGATGTGCACCGCCTTTGTAACCATGCAAACAAATAAACATATGTAAGCCTTTCTGGCAGTGCGAGCGCGTCCACGATCGACAACAAGAAAGGGACCAGCATAGTCTACGCCACAGGTAGCGAAAGCGCGAGCAGGAGTAACGCGATCAGCTGGTAGATTACCCATTTGAGGTTGCGTGCCTTGAGGGCTTGACCGAAAACACCTTATACAATTTCGCAACACCTTCCTGGTGACGCGCCTGCCGGATACTAACCAGTACGTCGAATGAAGGGACGCGAGTGTTTGCTGGAACCCAGCATGCAATAGTCTCAAATGCTCGTGTCGTACTAGTAAGGCTGCTAATGGACCCGAATTCGGCACAATAATCGGATATTTCTGATCAAATGCTATCGGAGCGTTTTGTAGACGTCCGCCCACCCTGATGATCCCGTGATCGTCAAGGAAAGGGCGAAGGGACAACAAAGGACTATCTCTATTTACAGGCCGTCCTGCCTTCAACTTCAGCATTTCCTTGGTAAAGAAACGCTCTTGAGTGGCCTTAATCACTGTTCGTTCAGCCATTGCGAGCTCATTTACGGATGGGGGACGGTGATGATTGTCCTGCGAAATTTTTCTACCTCGCCCGACTCGAGCGTTACTGATGAATCTAAGGATGTACGTTATGATCCGAAGCAGCTTGCTGTAACAAGAGTACCGCGTGGCCAAATCTATCACTAATGGTTCGCGAATGATCGACGCGGCTAATTGTACGATTTGCGCCGGTCGTTGTTCAGGCGCTTCTATCAAGGCTGTCTCAGAATGAGGCCATTCCCTGTTGTCAGTAGACAACCAACTTGGACCATGCCACCACAATTTGTTATCTACTAGGGACGATAGTGTTGTACCGCGGGATAGAAGGTCCGCGGGGTTGTCGGCTGATATTACATGGTGCCAACTGTTACTCGTCGTAAGCGTTTGTATTTCGGCTGTTCTATTTGCTACGAAGGTTTTCCATCTGCATGGTCTATCCCTTATCCAAGCCAGTACGATTTGGCTGTCGGTCCAACAATACTCGCGGGTTGGGCAAATGCGCAGGGATTCCCGTACCTTTGTTAATAATTGCGCTAGTAAAACAGCCCCGCATAATTCTAGACGCGGCAAGCTAACGGTTTTTAAGGGTGCTACCCGCGATTTGGCACATAGCAATTGCACGACCCACGGCCCATTGTCTGCCCTCGAGCGCAGGTAGACGGCGGCCCCGTATGCCCGTTCCGAAGCGTCCGAGAAGCCGTGCATCTCCACATGCAGGCAAGACGGTACCGCACGACGAGGAATACGCAAGGACGATATTTTCTGCATTTCGATTCTGAACGCAACCCATTGGGAATGCAGATCCTGCGTGAGGCCTTCATCCCAGCCTAATTTAAGCTGCCAGAGTCCCTGCATGAAGAGCTTGGCCCTAACTATGATTGGACCAATAAGTCCCAGAGGGTCGAAAATCTGAGCTATTTCCGAAAGGATATAACGCTTAGTGATTCTAGGAAACGCACGATGATTGCTATTGTACCCCAGTTCGTCGGTGGACACGGACCACAAAAGACCTAACGTCTTTGAATCTCTATCAACCGCCTTGAATTCTAAGTTTCGTGTCTCACCGCGGGCGGGATCAAAAACTCTAGGGTCGTTGCTTGCCCACTTTCTCAACGAAAAGCCAGCTTGTGCTAAAACCCTGTTCAATGAATTATGCAATTCTAAAGCCTGCTCGAGCGTCTCACAACCCGTCAATAGATCATCAACATAGAAATCCTTTAAAATTGCCTTACTGGCCGAAGGGTCTGACCGCGCGGAATCCTTGCCTACCTGCTGCAAAGCCCGAGTTGCTAAGTACGAGGCCGAGGCCGTGCCATAAGTTACGGTATTTAATGAATAGGCACCTATATCCTCGTCCTTATTAAAACGCCAAAGGATTCTCTGGTACTTGCGATCCTGTTCGCGTACCACGACCTGCCTATACATTTTGGCGATGTCAGCCGACAGCACAATATTGTGGATTCTAAACCTAATCAAAATACTAAAAAGATCGTCTTGAACCGTCGAACCCACAAGCTGTGTATCGTTCAGGGAAACGCCCGTGGAGGTTTTCGCGGATCCATCAAACACCACGCGAAGCTTGGTAGTCGTGCTATCTTCCTTAAATACCGCATGATGCGGCAGATAAAAACTATTTTCGTCCCGCGTTGCATCCTTCATTTCTAATTTTGTCATGTGACCCAACTCTACATATTCTTGAAGGAAGTCTCTATATTGTTTTTCGAGATCGGGATTCCGTCGAAACCTCCGCTCCAAATTTATTAAACGACGCTCCGCTTGGGAGCGAGACTCGCCTAATTCATGAATTCGATCATTAAACGGTATGCTAACGACGAAATGCCCCTCTTTGTCGCGAGTAGTGTGTTTTCTAAAATGCTGTTCGCACGGATCGCTATCTTCCACAGCACCGATCTTTCCTACCTCCTCTACCTCCCAGAATCGTGACACACTTTTCTCGAGCTGAGCGTTCGTTACCACGTGACAAGCGCGGAAACCCTTTCCGTCTAATTGCCGATTTGACCACGGAATGCTACCGCCTAATACCCAACCGAGGCGAGTTTTCTGCCACATCAAATTTCCTAGTCCGACCTTTATCTGCCTAACGCATAAAAGGTCCCAAAACAGGCAAGCGCCAATCAGCAAATCGACCCGACTCGGCGCATGAAATTCAGGGTCCGCGGGAAACACTCCGGAGGGTATCGGAACGTTAATCCTGTTCAAGGGAACATTCGGCATTTCCTCGGTAATTTTCTCTATTACGAGACATGACAAATCTGCCTTAAAATCGGCACGACTAGATGAGATGCGAAGCTGTGTTGTGGATCGAATCGGATTTCTGACTCGTCCCAAACCACCGACTATTGTTTCGACGGCTCGACGAGGCAATGCAATTCGATCGCAAAATTCCCGACTGACAAAATTTGCCTGAGATCCCACATCTAGTAACGCGCGACATTTGTGCCTATTTCCCTTGCTATCTATCACATACACTAACGCGGTCGAAAGTACGGTGCATTCGGTGACGACATCGGCCGAATTTGCGACACACGACTGTGCAACGTGAGAAGTAGTCGATGCAGGGAGTTCTTCATCTTTCATCTCGTTAATGTCCGCGTCCTCCCTATGTAGCAAAGTGTGATGCCTCCTGCTACACTTACGACATTTCCCGCGGGTGCATGCCTTGATACTGTGTCCCGGGGATAAACAATTAAAACACAAGCGGGAGCGTTTCACAGTGTCATGCCTTTCCAAAAAGGGCATGGCCAGCCATTTTGCACAATGTGACAACGTATGATTTCCGTCGCATAGCTCGCATTTGCCAAACTTGCTAACGACATGAGAAGCTGTTACGTATTCTCTATTTCCGATTCCGCGCGATTTGCTAATGTTTGGGCGCTCGGACGATGGGTCGCTACCGGATGGCTTATTCGCGTTTCTTCGCACAAGATAATGCGTTCGTTGCTCTAAAAATGCTGTGAATTCCTTAAAACTTGGTATCGCGGGCGACTCCATCACGCGCTTTTCCCATTCATCGAGGGAAACACTATCCAATCCTTTAGCTAAGCAAGCACTGACGAGCGCATCTAATATTTCCTGCGGTTGTAGCAGAGATTCGAGAGAGCGTAAATTGTTTACTACTATGTCTATAAGCTCGCTAAGTGATGCGCCAGTTGATCGTTTCACTGACTTAATTTCCAGCAACGATTTTACATGATGAGCGACTAATGCCTTAGAATCGTTATAACGTTCCTCTAATCGCGCCCAAGCTAGTTTATAATTTTCTTCCGACACGCCAAAAGACTCTATTACTCGTGCAGCAGGGCCCGAGAGTGAAGCAACTAAATAATTGAAACGATCTATGTCCGTTAGCCTTTCTGACTTGTTTACTAAGGATGTGAATGTATCTCTAAAACGAATCCAATTGCCTACATCGCCATCAAAATTCGGCAACCTTATAATAGGCAGGCGCGTCGCGGGGGCCGGAGCCACGGGAAGCGAATCAGATGAATTCGGTGTGGCGGTCCTTCCCGACGATGTATCAAGGGTTGACCTATCACGAATAGTTCTCAGCCGAGCTTCGGCCGCGGAAATCGTATGGAAATATTTTTCCTCAAACTGCTCGCGTTCCGCGAACTGGGCGTCCTCATGCGGCGTGCCCGTGACGGCGGTTTCTATTTGCGATTGTACCGCATCGAACTTCAAGTAAATACTTTCGTTTGCCCGAACGCGTTTCTCAAATGCATCTATGTCTGCGCTAATGTCTGCTGTCTCTACAAAATTCGCAAATCTAGTCAAACGGCCTTTCAAACTTCCGCGCTCAGCGGTGTGTGGTTTTAGCAAATCCATACTGTACACGGTAGAACACGGACTAAAACAAGGATAATGACTCACGGAACCTGAAGGAG
This sequence comes from Lasioglossum morio, assembly GCA_916610235.2. Classification (NCBI taxonomy): domain Eukaryota; kingdom Metazoa; phylum Arthropoda; class Insecta; order Hymenoptera; family Halictidae; genus Lasioglossum; species Lasioglossum morio. Next base: position 9,977 of record CAKAJA020000412.1, read on the forward strand.
TGGATCAGCGTTGGTAGGCAACTTCAGCAGATCTTCTCCGAGGATGCTCGTTGTATCCTGGCAGCTCAGATGCGTCCAGACTAGTGAGACAACCAAATGCCTTCCTCGATGCCAGAGATCCAAACGATGGCAAAAGACTTCCGTGGTCAGCACGCTCTATTCTCCTCAAATCCAAACGATAGCTATGGTATCCTTGAAACGGTACACCGCTTGCTCCTATCACGTCCAGGGGGGTGGTGAACGTTGCTATCACACACTGGCGCCACACTGGATGTGCAAGTCGATGTCCAAAACTTCCACAGGACCCAAGTTCCTCGACAAGGTGCAGTTTCACAATTGTCAGATCCGGCTCGAAGGACCAATGTTTCTTGCCCGCGGCAGATCTTACGATCTTTCGGACCTTGAGGTGTTTGCACTAGATGTGCCGACTAAAATAACTAAAGGCTGAAGGACCACCTTCCCACTTGGAAGGAAACAAACACAAAAACTGCCCTTAACTATATATTTCAACTATGTACAAGATTAGAGCGCGTTGCTATTTAAGTAGTGACCGGAGTCGCGTCTAGCGAAGATCTGGCGAAAAAAAAAGGAAGACAAGAAATGGCGGCTCGGCCATCCCCACTTCTTGGACACCCCCATCTCCTTGGTAGTCCCCAAGTTCTTGGGGTGTCATCCCTACCCTTTTGACTTGGGGGTGCCGAATGCAATTAAAATTGCTGGGACTGGCCCAAGGCTGTCACGGTTGCACACATTTGGCGACCATTGCTTGGGTCGCAACATGTGTATTGCAGCCCTGGGACCCCAGCAGCTATGACCATGGGAAAATAGCAATTTAACCATTTTATGGCAAGGGATTTCTTCGAGGGTACCCGGATACGGACGGCAAGTTAATGACGCTGACAGGCCCAGCGCCGTGGCCAGACTACCAAAAGTCACGTACCGGTCCCCGAACGCAATGAAACTGTCCCTGCCATAAATTGACCAGCGCAGGCCGCTTCACGTTATATACGTGTCATATACGTTATATACGCGTCACATACGTTATATGCGCGACATATACGTTATGTACGCGTCATATACGTTATATACGCGTCATATAGGTTACATACGCGTCATATACGCTATATACGCTTCATATACGTTATACACGCGTCATATACGTTATATATGCGTCATATACGTTATCTTCGCGTCACATACGATATATACGCGTCATATACGTTATATACGCGACATACACTTTATACACGCGACATATACGTTATATATGCTTCATATACGTTATATACACGTCATATGCGTTATATACATGTCATACACGCTAAATACGCGTCATATACGTTATATACTCGTCATATAAGTTATATACGGGCCACATACGTTATATACGCGTTATACACTTTATACACGCGACATATACGTTATATACCTTTCATATACGTTATATACGCGTCTTATAGGGTATATACACGTCATACATGCTATATACGCGTCATATACGTTACATTCGCATCATAAGCGTTATATACGCGGAATATACGTTCTATACGCGTCATATACGTTATATACGCGTCACATACGTTATATACGCGTCATATACGCTATATACGCGTCATATACGTTATATACGGGCCACATACGTTATATACGCGTCACACACTTTATACACGCGACATATACGTTATATACCTTTCATATACGTTATATACGCGTCTTATACGGTATATACACGCCATACACGCTATATACGCGTCATATACGTTATATACGCGTCATATACGTTATATACGCGTCATATACGTTATATACGCGTCATATACGTTATATACGCGTCACATACGATATATACGCGTCATATACGTTATATACGCGTCATATACGCTATATACGCGTCATATACGTTATATACGGGCCACATACGTTATATACGCGTCACACACTTTATACACGCGACATATACGTTATATACCTTTCATATACGTTATATACGCGTCTTATACGTTATATACGCGTCATATACGCTATATACGCGTCATATACGTTATATACGGGCCACATACGTTATATACGCGTCACACACTTTATACACGCGACATATACGTTATATACCTTTCATATACGTTATATACGCGTCTTATACGGTATATACACGCTATACACGCTATATACGCGTCATATACGTTATATACGCGTCATATACGTTATATACGCGTCATATACGTTATATACGCGTCATATACGTTATATACGCGTCACATACGATATATACGCGTCATATACGTTATATACGCGACATATACGTTTTATACGCGTCATATACGTTATATTCGCATCATATACGTTATATACGCGTCATTCACGTTATATACACGTCATATACGTTATATACGCGTCATATACGTTATATACGCGTCACATACGTTATATACGCGTCATATACCTTATATACACGCCATACACGCTATATACGCGTCATATACGTTATATTCGCATCATATACGTTATATACGCGTCATACACGTTATATGCGCGTCATATACGTTATATACGCGTCATATACGGTATATACGCATCTTATACGTTACATACAGGTCATATACGTTATATACGCGTCATATACGTTATATACGCGTCACATACGATATATACGCGTCATATACGTCATATACGCGTCATATACGTTATATACGCGTCATATACGTTATATACGCGTCATATACGTTATATACGCGTCATATACGTTATATACGCGTCACATACGATATATATGGGTCACATACGTTATATGCGCGACATATACGTTATGTACGCGTCATATACGTTATATACGCGTCATATAGGTTATATACGCGTCATATACGCTATATACGCTTCATATACGTTATACACGCGTCATATACGTTATATATGCGTCATATACGTTATCTTCGCGTCACATACGATATATACGCGTCATATACGTTATTTACGCGACATACACTTTATACACGCGACATATACGTTATATATGCTTCATATACGTTATATCCGCGTCATATGCGTTATATACATGTCATACACGCTATATACGCGTCATATACGTTATATACGGGCCATATACGTTATATACGCGTCATACACTTTATACACGCGACATATACGTTATATACCTTTCATATACGTTATATACGCGTCTTATAGGGTATATACACGTCATACATGCTATATACGCGTCATATACGTTACATTCGCATCATAAACGTTATATACGCGGCATATACGTTATATACTCGTCATATACGTTATATACGCGTCACATACGATATATACCCGTCATATACGTTATATACGCGTCATATACGCTATATACGCGTCATATACGTTATATACGGGCCATATACGTTATATACGCGTCATACACTTTATACACGCGACATATACGTTATATACCTTTCATATACGTTATATACGCGTCTTATACGGTATATACACGCCATACACGCTATATACGCGTCATATACGTTATATACGCGTCATATACGTTATATACGCGTCATATACGTTATATACGCGTCACATACGTTATATACGCGTCATACACGTTATATACACGCCATACACGCTGTGACGTTGCAATTTGCTCCGTCACTTTATTTCGCGTAAACGGTCTTTTGACCGTGTACGGAGTGGACCGGGCCGACCTCTAGCGGTCACGAAAATCACCCGCCGACACTAGAGCGCTCCTGAAGGAATGACAAAAATCTAAAGATGGGTAATTAACGCCATCTCTTGCGCGTGCCGAGTACGGCGAAGTTTCAGGGCCGTGCCAAGGGGCACGGAAGCCGAAAACCCGAGAAGGCGCCCCTCAAAGGATCAGCCGGAGGAAGAAATGGCCATGAGTAGCGTTTGGTTGGATCCGAAACCCCACAGAGATGTCGAGCTCGGACAGAAAGCTCCAGCAAACCACCGTGAATTGTCGTTCCGACCGACGTCTCAACCCGCCGTGGCTGGAAATCCGGATCGGGGTGGCGTGGGAGATCCATGTATCGATGTCCAAAAGGACTCAGGTCTGGGGCCCCAGGACCTGTCCGACGATCCTGCGATCTACTAGTCGCGAGCGGGCGAAGCCACTCGGGAAAATTCGGCAAAGGGCGCGTAGTGGGGGGAAACGAGGATCGCCGATCCTGGTCGATGCGGATCGCGGAATCATTGTCGCACTGGTCTCGAAAGAATAAAGTACGTTACGTTACCGCCTAGAAAAGTACCGTCTAGTTCCGAAGTCGCGGGTGAGAATTTCGTGCCACCAGTCGAGTGAGGCGATTCCCGTAGAGTCCGTCACTAAGAGATCCGACGGAACGTCCAGTCACGATCAAGGGTAAGTCGACCAGTGATTTCCTCGATTCCGTTTTCGCGTTGGTTCTTTTCGTTTTGTCCGAGGACGACGCGGTGCCGTCTCGTCCTCGATGTTTCGTTCGGTCGAGGTGTAATACCTCAGGCCGCGAGCTCGCGTCTCGTGTAGAGACGCTTTGAGCAATTTCGTTTAGATCGTTCCCTCCGCGTACGAAAGAAGTCTTCCTCAGGAGTCGCGTCGGGAAAAGAATAGCGTCGCGAGATACCATCTAGCTCGCGAAATCCGGTTACGACGTATTAGACGCGCGTAGCGAATCGATTCTCGTTCTGTAACATCTTCGAGAGATAATCGCGACAGTCCGGAATTCCGCGCGCCGATCAACCGCGCTTGCGAATTCTCGTTCGTGCGAGATTTATATTGTACCGTCCATCGTACCGTTGCGAGACAATTCCGTTTGACAAAACGCGTTCCGCGGGCGACCATCTTCCGCAAAAGTGTACTAGGAGCGCGGGCTCCCGGGTCGCGACCACGTGGTCGCTCTCATGTAAAATCGACGTATTGAGATCCTCAATAAAATAACGTAGAGCCCAATTTCGTCTCGTTACTGTACACCTGCGCGATCCGCCCTGCCGTGAGGGTAGTCCCCGTTATTCCCTGTGTCCGAACGCCTGGCCATTCGTGTCGCGATTTCCGTCTCGCGGTTTGCGGGGGGCTCGTCCCGGACTCGGCTTCCCCGAGCTCGGGCTGTACTTCACGTTTCGATTGGTACTTCCGAGTACCTGGCGCCCGAACAAAGGTTCTTCGCGTTCAAGTCGAGCCCTTCGAATAGCTGTTTTGCCCCGGGAGGACCGTATTTGCACGGCCGCGTACGGCCCAGCCTCAGAGCTTGTAAAATCCCGGGAGTTGCCCTTGTCCGAGCGCGGTAAAAACCGCTCGATCGGGGACAACGTCGCAAATTGGCGCCCGAACAGGGACCTTTCTTTCGTAAGGGTTTTTCCCCGAGAACGAAGAAAGGCGCAGGGATAACGGACGACTCTCGCAGGTCGAAGTACGGTACGACGAAAACGAATTTCGGATTGTTCGCACGCGAAAACGCTATTCTTTCCGACGCTACGAACCGCTGCGAAATTCGCTCAATCCCGATTCAGCGAATTTTGCGTTATCCGCGGGCAAAAGCCCCGCCGAGGAAGACTATCGAGAGCCATTGCGACACATATTTATTACCGTTCTATTTATTTATTTTGTTCTGTTAGCCATTGGTAGTTTGTTGGGATTTTTTTTTTTTTTTTGTTTTTTTTGTTCCCAAATTTTGTCCTCCTGCCCATTCCACAGGTGAGGGGAGTGTACGTTTTGGGTCTAATATTGAGCCCTTTCCAGTTGTAACATTCGTAATTGTTAATAATTGTTCGCGTAGAAGTAGAATTTTTTTTTCGCAACACTGCCGTTGTGTTTGCGTTCGCGTTGTCCGGAGAGACAAATACTGTTCGCGAATAGTACTGTGTGGTTTCGAAATCGTTCCGAAGTATCGAGAACAAAGACGAAGAATTTGAACGCGATTCGTAACAATAGCCAATCAAGGCTACGAATTCGGTTAAAGTCAACGCGTCCTCGAGTTTTATTTTCGTTTGCGATAAGCTTGGCCGAAATTTCCGATCGCGCGACGACGACGGACAATACGAAGCGAGCGAAGGACGGGTGAAGGGGGGTAGAGTCCGGACGCGTAACGTAAACATCGCGCGCGGCCGAGAAGCCTCGTAATAGAAGAGCGTTTCGAACGTTTCGAAGACGAGAAATAAATAACGAATTCTCGTAACGTACCGGGTGACGAAAAATGTCGACCGCCGGAGACGACGCGTCGTATTACAGCGCGTACGAAACCGACCCCGAAGAAGAATACGTTTCTTCTTTAAAATGGGACCCGGATGCCCCTCCATCCAGTCCACAAGTATCGACCGTGACTCTTCAAGTACCGGAAACCCATACACCCGGGAAAATGAGACCACCGATATTGAAGCGACCCACAACCGTATTCAGCTCAAAAGCGCGAACCGACGAAACCCCGACGGAGCGCCGCGTACCATCTTCCGCGTTTGACGTAGTTCGGAAATGGCGTCTGCATTTTGCGGGAAAACCGGAAGAGGATGCAGAAATGTTCCTCATTCGACTTCGCGATTTGCGAGATTGTTCAAATTTAAAAGACGAAGATCTATTGCGTTGCTTGCCGATTTGTTTTTCCGGCATAGCTGCCTTGTGGTACGCGTCCCGCGGTAAAATCACGACGTGGGAAAAATTCGTTGAGGAATGGCGGAAAAATTTCTTTGATCCGGACTATCAAGAGCTCTTAGAACATGATTTGCGAATTCGGAAACAGGGTCCGGATGAACCTGTACGCGATTATCTAACGTACATGCGGACGATGATAGACCGGTTAGAGAATCCGTGGCCGTTGGGGAAATGTATTCGAAGAATATATTGGAACGCGCGAGAAGAATTACGCAGCGGAATTGGACTAGACAGCGTGAAATCCATCGATGAGCTTGAGGAAAGATTACGGGACGCGGAAAGTAACGTTTCGACCGGTAACGCGGATTTGTATCGGTCTCCGTGTCTAGCGAATAAATCATTCGCCTATGATCCGAGCCGATACAAAAAGCTATCGAAAAATTTGAGTCGCGAGAAATCGTATCAGCTCCGTCAATATGAGTCCGTTAACGCAGTCCGCGAGAGGGAGAAGAGGGAGAGCGACGACGAAGGGTACCGAGCGGGACCCTCTCGTCCCCGCGAACCCCCTACCTTCGAGCGCCGTACGACGTCACCCCGTCTCCACACACCGCAGTCGCGTCGCCCGAACGAATACTCGGAGAGACGCGAAGATTCCCGACCGCAGCCGAATCGCGGCCAGTCGAGAGTGACAGATACCAGCTGTGCTGTCGGTTCATCGGACAACAAACCGGTGAACAGAACCACATGCTGGAACTGTCAACGCTCAGGACATTGGTCTAAAGAGTGCAGGGAAAGGCCTACTAAGCACTGTTACGGGTGCGGGGAGCAGGGAGTGACCATTCGCGAGTGTCGTCGCTGCGAAAGGAAATCGGAAAACTTCGTACGGAGCCGCTCGCAAGGGCCAGAACGGTCCCGCGAACAATAATATCGGCCCGCATTTCGGAAATAAATGAAATAAAAGATTTAGATTCACGACCGTCGTTATTAATTATCGATGCGCAGATTGGCAAATATCGAGCGCCAGCTTTAATTGATTCCGGTTCTTCAATATCGTTCGCAAGTCGAGCGGTAATTCGGTCGGTAGAAAACCACGCGGAAGTATCGCTCGCGGACAAACCGTGCTATTTTCTACTAGCAACAGGAGCGATAGATAGAGCAACGGAACAAGCGCGCTTACGAATAACGATAAAGAAAGAATCTCGAGACATTCTCGTACGCGTTCTCGATAATTTGGTTAATCCGTTATTGTTAGGAATTGATGCGATAGCAAAATTTGGTATCGTTGTCGAGTATCATAGGGCAAAATGGCACTTTGCGTCGAGACCAAGCCTCGAATTTCCCTTCGGTCCCAAATCGAACGAGCCACTCTGTTGCGGCCTACGAACATTATCGGAAATCGAAAAGGAACGGCTACGCGTGTTTTTGGAGAAGGAAATGGCAGACTTTGCAAAAATACCGGGAATGACAACCTTGACCACTCATAGAATTGACGTCGGAGACAATAGGCCTATTAAACAAAGGTCCTATCCGGTCTCACCGATCGTGCAACAAGCGATTTACAAAGAGGTAGATTCGTTATTAGAAAATGGAATAATTGAACCATCGGAAAGCGAGTGGTCAAGCCCGATCGTTATGGTTAAAAAGGCCAATGGCAAATATCGATTTTGTTTAGATTTTCGCAAAGTCAATGCAGTTTCGAAAAAAGACGCGTACCCGTTACCGGTTATGACAAGCATTCTCGATAAACTACGGGCTGCGCGATACATTTCCACGCTCGATCTCAGTCAAGCTTATTTTCAAATTCCACTCGAGGAAAATAGTAAAGAAATTACCGCGTTTACAGTCCCAGGTAAAGGGTTGTTTCATTTCCGAAGAATGCCATACGGACTCACAGGAGCTCCGGCAACGTTTCAACGTTTATTAGATCGTTTAATTGGTCCGGAAATGGAACCCCATGCTTTCGCGTATCTTGATGATATAATCATCGCGACAACCACGTTTGAAGAGCACATGCAGTGGCTTCAACGTGTGTTAAATAAAATAAAATCGGCCGGGTTAATTGTAAATCCCGAAAAATGCGAGTTCTGCAGGGAAGAAGTTAAATATCTAGGGTTCGTGGTCAGTCGCGAGGGTTTAAAAGTCGACGCGGAGAAAATCGCACCAATTCAGTCTTTTCCGGCTCCGAAAAATTTGAAGCAATTGCGAAGATTTCTCGGAATGGCTTCTTGGTATCGAAGATTCATTCCGGACTTTGCAACGGTCGCGGAACCATTGAACATCTTGTTAAGAAAAGCACAGAATTGGAAATGGGAGGGCGGACAGCAATCCGCCTTCGAAAAATTAAGAGCGTTAATTGCGACCGCGCCGACCCTCGCGTGTCCACATTTTGAAATCCCGTTTGTCCTGCAGACCGACGCAAGTACGGTGGGGCTGGGGGCGGTATTAGGACAAGAGATCGAGGGGGAGGAAAGGGTGATCGCGTTCGCTAGTCGTTCACTTAACAACGCAGAACGAAAATATTCCGCGACGGAACTTGAATGCTTAGCTGTCGTGTGGGCCGTACAGAAATTTAGACCGTATTTGGAGGGTTATCGATTCACGATCATTACGGATCATAGTAGTCTTCGTTGGTTACGGCAGCTCACGAATCCATCGGGGAGACTCGCGAGATGGGCATTACAGCTGCTAGAATACGATTTTGAAATAAAATATCGAAAAGGCTCACTAAATCAGGTGCCTGACGCGCTTTCGCGAATGTTTGAGGGGACCGAAGAGGAAGGGAAAGGATTGCCAATAGTAGCAGCAACGCGAATAGGCTGGTTCGAAGAGAAATTTCGTGCGGTCGAAGCGAATCCAAAGCGATTTCCCGACTGGTCCATTCGCGAGGGGAAACTTTACCATCGACGTACCGATCCATTAATCGCGGAAATTCTCGGTAGAGATTTAGACGAATGGAAATTAGTAATTCCGACAGAAGGAAGAACAGAAGTTCTAAAAGAATCGCACGACGAGGTACAAGCGGCACATTTAGGGGTGGAAAAGACCTACCACCGATTAGCGAGCAAATATTTTTGGCCGGGAATGTTTCGTACCACGGTAGAATACGTGCGACGCTGTCTCATATGCCAAAAATCGAAGGTGGAACAATCCCTCCCCTCCGGGCTCATGGGAAGGCGTCGTATCGGAACACCATGGATGGTGGTAGCGACAGATATAATGGGTCCGCTCCCCCGTAGTCGTGCTGGATTCGCCTATCTGTTGGTTATGCAAGATCTTTTTACTAAATGGATCGAGTGCTGTCCCCTCCGGAAAGCCACCGGGGCAAAAATTGCGGAAGCGCTCGAGAATCAAATATTTTCGCGTTGGGGAACGCCCGAGGTATTGATAACAGACAACGGTACCGAATTCGTGAACAAAGATATTCACCAACTCGCAAAAGATTACGGAATTGCAGTCTCAACGACGCCTCCGTACCACCCGCAGGCAAATCCTGTAGAGCGGGTGAACAGAGTATTGAAAACAATGATAATATCGTACATTGGGAATGATCATCGCGATTGGGATGTGAACATCCCAAAATTCCGTTTCGCGTATAATACCGCACACCACACAGTACTACAAGCGTCTCCGGCATTTTTAAATTTCGGACGAGATCCGAGACCGTTCATATGCAAACGAGCGGCCGAAGAACCGCCGGTAGAATTAGAGACCGTACCCTCCGGGGAGTGGAAGGAACGAATTACGCATCTCGCGTCGTTACGTCATTGGGTAGGCGAAAACCTTGATAGGGCGTACGAAACGCAATCGAAATATTATGATTCGCGCCATCGGGATAAACGTTTCGAAATTGGGGAATTGGTAATGCGACGAAATCACGTGTTGTCGTCGACCGCACAGAATATCGCGTCGAAACTGAGTCCGAAATTTGTAGGACCTTTCCGTATCGAGTCAAAGGCTTCGGAAGTGGTAGTCAATCTAGCCACGTTAGAGGGCAAGAAAGCTGGAAAAGTCCATGTGTCGGACCTGAAATCGTACACTCCACCTCACGACGAACCAGCGGAACAGCCCACCACTGCAAAATTACATCTTACAGATGCAGAAATTCACGATGGATCCCACAGTGGAGGCCAGATACCAGATTCTGGTAGAAGATCTCGAGTTGTTCGCCAACAACGTCGAGACCCTAAGGTCCAGCCTCCAGCCACCAGCGAGGAGAACGGCGAAGACACCAGTCCAGGACCTCCTAGGGGACATAGAGCAAGAGCCCGAAAAATTACCGGAGCCCTTGATGCCCATACAGCTACACCCGGAGCAGATTACAATTCCGGAAGGGCCCAAAGGAAGCCAGGAGGACTCGTGGGAACTGCCTGAACTCACCAAAATCGAGGTGGAACGTAATTGGGAAGCCTTCAACAGGACCGCAGACAGGGTAGCCACGAACATAAAGGCAATGAAGAATTACTTCAAACACCCGCCGAAAACAATCCCGACCGGGGCGAAGGAAGTACCGAAAATAGAAACGGCAACAGTTCCGAAGAACCCGACACCTAAAATCACGCAGCCGCCAACTACCGAAATCCCGGACCACCAGCGGAAACGAAGACAACTCCCGAAGTGGGAACAATTTGAGTTACACCTCCAGGGAAAGGGCGGCAAGGCCAAGGACCCCGATGCCTGCTGGAATTGCGGGAAAAGGGGCCACAACCGGCGGGATTGTACAGAAAAAATACAGCCGCACTGCTTTAAATGTGGCCGCCCCAACGAGTCGGTACGGACGTGCCCGAACTGCCGCGCGGAATGGAAAAAATCGAATGATGCACACCGGGAGAAGATGGGACTACCGAAGCTCCCACTATAACGGACCAACCTGGACGCGGAAATAAAAGGCATCCCGCAAGAATAACCAGCGGCACAAACGATCAAAATTTAAATTATTTTTTTTTCTTTTTTTCGCTTCCTTTAGTTCGTTCTTTTTTTTTCTTTTCTCCAGTTTCGTTATCGTTCGTTCAATTGCGAAAAGTCTCGTTGCTCCCGGCCAAAACCAGGGGCCGGATTGCGTACAATCAAGGGTAGAAAACAAACACTACCCAACCAAATAGATTTGAATAAATTTCGTATTCTCGTAAAAGAAACATTGCGTAATTCGTTATTAATTTTGTAACCTTCCCACCCGTAGTTAGTGTGAATTGGTCTCGTCCGAATTTCAGGTAATTTCAGGTAATCGCGAGTAGCGTTGAGTATTTTCAGGTATTGTAAGGTATTTTCAGGTAGCAGTAGAAATTTAGGAAGGGGTTGCAGCGAAGGCGTGTTCGTACAGCGGTGAAGGCTCTCTTTGTAAAGGTCGACTTCCAGAGGGAACGCTCTATTTTTGGCGAATCAGGAATCACGGGGTCGACAACCATCGGTCAGTCCGGTCCATTTTAAGGGGGGGGGAGTTGTGACGTTGCAATTTGCTCCGTCACTTTATTTCGCGTAAACGGTCTTTTGACCGTGTACGGAGTGGACCGGGCCGACCTCTAGCGGTCACGAAAATCACCCGCCGACACTAGAGCGCTCCTGAAGGAATGACAAAAATCTAAAGATGGGTAATTAACGCCATCTCTTGCGCGTGCCGAGTACGGCGAAGTTTCAGGGCCGTGCCAAGGGGCACGGAAGCCGAAAACCCGAGAAGGCGCCCCTCAAAGGATCAGCCGGAGGAAGAAATGGCCATGAGTAGCGTTTGGTTGGATCCGAAACCCCACAGAGATGTCGAGCTCGGACAGAAAGCTCCAGCAAACCACCGTGAATTGTCGTTCCGACCGACGTCTCAACCCGCCGTGGCTGGAAATCCGGATCGGGGTGGCGTGGGAGATCCATGTATCGATGTCCAAAAGGACTCAGGTCTGGGGCCCCAGGACCTGTCCGACGATCCTGCGATCTACTAGTCGCGAGCGGGCGAAGCCACTCGGGAAAATTCGGCAAAGGGCGCGTAGTGGGGGGAAACGAGGATCGCCGATCCTGGTCGATGCGGATCGCGGAATCATTGTCGCACTGGTCTCGAAAGAATAAAGTACGTTACGTTACCGCCTAGAAAAGTACCGTCTAGTTCCGAAGTCGCGGGTGAGAATTTCGTGCCACCAGTCGAGTGAGGCGATTCCCGTAGAGTCCGTCACTAAGAGATCCGACGGAACGTCCAGTCACGATCAAGGGTAAGTCGACCAGTGATTTCCTCGATTCCGTTTTCGCGTTGGTTCTTTTCGTTTTGTCCGAGGACGACGCGGTGCCGTCTCGTCCTCGATGTTTCGTTCGGTCGAGGTGTAATACCTCAGGCCGCGAGCTCGCGTCTCGTGTAGAGACGCTTTGAGCAATTTCGTTTAGATCGTTCCCTCCGCGTACGAAAGAAGTCTTCCTCAGGAGTCGCGTCGGGAAAAGAATAGCGTCGCGAGATACCATCTAGCTCGCGAAATCCGGTTACGACGTATTAGACGCGCGTAGCGAATCGATTCTCGTTCTGTAACATCTTCGAGAGATAATCGCGACAGTCCGGAATTCCGCGCGCCGATCAACCGCGCTTGCGAATTCTCGTTCGTGCGAGATTTATATTGTACCGTCCATCGTACCGTTGCGAGACAATTCCGTTTGACAAAACGCGTTCCGCGGGCGACCATCTTCCGCAAAAGTGTACTAGGAGCGCGGGCTCCCGGGTCGCGACCACGTGGTCGCTCTCATGTAAAATCGACGTATTGAGATCCTCAATAAAATAACGTAGAGCCCAATTTCGTCTCGTTACTGTACACCTGCGCGATCCGCCCTGCCGTGAGGGTAGTCCCCGTTATTCCCTGTGTCCGAACGCCTGGCCATTCGTGTCGCGATTTCCGTCTCGCGGTTTGCGGGGGGCTCGTCCCGGACTCGGCTTCCCCGAGCTCGGGCTGTACTTCACGTTTCGATTGGTACTTCCGAGTACCTGGCGCCCGAACAAAGGTTCTTCGCGTTCAAGTCGAGCCCTTCGAATAGCTGTTTTGCCCCGGGAGGACCGTATTTGCACGGCCGCGTACGGCCCAGCCTCAGAGCTTGTAAAATCCCGGGAGTTGCCCTTGTCCGAGCGCGGTAAAAACCGCTCGATCGGGGACAACGTCGCAACGTCATATACGCGTCATATACGTTATATTCGCATCATATACGTTATATACGCGTCATACACGTTATATGCGCGTCATATACGTTATATACGCGTCATATACGGTATATACGCATCTTATACGTTACATACAGGTCATATACGTTATATACGCGTCATATACGTTATATACGCGTCAAATACGATATATACGCGTCATATACGTCATATACGCGTCATATACGTTATATACGCGTCATATACGTTATATACGCGTCATATACGTTATATACGCGTCATATACGTTATATACGCGTCACATACGATATATACGGGTCACATACGTTATATGCGCGACATATACGTTATGTACGCGTCATATACGTTATATACGCGTCATATAGGTTATATACGCGTCATATACGCTATATACGCTTCATATACGTTATACACGCGTCATATACGTTATATACGCGTCATATACGTTATCTTCGCGTCACATACGATATATACGCGTCATATACGTTATATACGCGACATACACTTTATACACGCGACATATACGTTATATATGCTTCATATACGTTATATACGCGTCATATGCGTTATATACATGTCATACACGCTATATACGCGTCATATACGTTATATACGCGTCATATACGTTATATACGGGCCACATACGTTATATACGCGTCATACACTTTATACACGCGACATATACGTTATATACCTTTCATATACGTTATATACGCGTCTTATAGGGTATATACACGTCATATACGTTATATACGGGCCACATACGTTATATACGCGTCATATACGTTACATTCGCATCATAAACGTTATATACGCGGCATATACGTTATATACGCGTCATATACGTTATATACGCGTCACATACGATATATACGCGTCATATACGTTATATACGCGTCATATACGCTATATACGCGTCATATACGTTATATACGGGCCACATACGTTATATACGCGTCATACACTTTATACACGCGACATATACGTTATATACCTTTCATATACGTTATATACGCGTCTTATACGCTATATACACGCCATACACGCTATATACGCGTCATATACGTTATATACGCGTCATATACGTTATATACGCGTCATATACGTTATATACGCGTCACATACGTTATATACGCGTCATATACCTTATATACACGCCATACACGCTATATACGCGTCATATACGTTATATTCGCATCATATACGTTATATACGCGTCATACACGTTATATGCGCGTCATATACGTTATATACGCGTCATACACGTTATATACGCGACATATACGTTATATACGCGTCATATACGTTATATTCGCGTCTTACACGTTATGTACGCGTCATACACGATTTTTGCGCGACATATACGTTTTATACGCGGCATATATGTTATATACGCGTCATACACGTTATATTCGCGTCATACACGTTATATACGCGTCACATACGGTTATATTCGCGACATATACGTTTAATACGCGTCATATATGTTATATACGCGTGATACACGTTATATACGCGTCGTACACTTTATATACGCGACATATACGTCTTATACGCGTCATATATGTTATATACGCGTCATACACGTTATATACGCGTCATATACGTTATATTCGCGTCTTACACGTTATGTACGCGTCATACACGTTTTTTGCGCGACATATACGTTTTATACGCGGCATATATGTTATATACGCGTCATACACGTTATATTCGCGTCATACACGTTATATACGCGTCACATACGGTTATATTCGCGACATATACGTTTAATACACGTCATATATGTTATATACGCGTGATACACGTTATATTCGCGTCGTACACTTCATATACGCGACATATACGTCTTATACGTGTCATATATGTTATATACGCGTCATACACGTTATATACGCGACACATACGTTATATACGCGTCACATACGGTTATATTCGCGACATATACGTTTAATACACGTCATATATGTTATATACGCGTGATACACGTTATATTCGCGTCGTACACTTCATATACGCGACATATACGTCTTATACGTGTCATATATGTTATATACGCGTCATACACGTTATATACGCGACACATACGTTATATACGCGTCACATACGTTATATACACGTCAGACACGTTATATACGGGTCATATACGTTATATACAGGTCATACACGTTATGTAAGCGTCATACACGTTATATACGCGACACATACGTTATATACGCGTCACATACGTTATATACACGTCAGACACGTTATATACCTTTCATATACGTTATATACGCGTCTTATACGGTATATACACGCCATACACGCTATATACGCGTCATATACGTTATATACGCGTCATATACGTTATATACGCGTCATATACGTTATATACGCGTCATATACGTTATATACGCGTCACATACGATATATACGCGTCATATACGTTATATACGCGTCATATACGCTATATACGCGTCATATACGTTATATACGGGCCACATACGTTATATACGCGTCACACACTTTATACACGCGACATATACGTTATATACCTTTCATATACGTTATATACGCGTCTTATACGTTATATACGCGTCATATACGCTATATACGCGTCATATACGTTATATACGGGCCACATACGTTATATACGCGTCACACACTTTATACACGCGACATATACGTTATATACCTTTCATATACGTTATATACGCGTCTTATACGGTATATACACGCCATACACGCTATATACGCGTCATATACGTTATATACGCGTCATATACGTTATATACGCGTCATATACGTTATATACGCGTCATATACGTTATATACGCGTCACATACGATATATACGCGTCATATACGTTATATACGCGACATATACGTTTTATACGCGTCATATACGTTATATTCGCATCATATACGTTATATACGCGTCATTCACGTTATATACACGTCATATACGTTATATACGCGTCATATACGTTATATACGCGTCACATACGTTATATACGCGTCATATACCTTATATACACGCCATACACGCTATATACGCGTCATATACGTTATATTCGCATCATATACGTTATATACGCGTCATACACGTTATATGCGCGTCATATACGTTATATACGCGTCATATACGGTATATACGCATCTTATACGTTACATACAGGTCATATACGTTATATACGCGTCATATACGTTATATACGCGTCACATACGATATATACGCGTCATATACGTCATATACGCGTCATATACGTTATATACGCGTCATATACGTTATATACGCGTCATATACGTTATATACGCGTCATATACGTTATATACGCGTCACATACGATATATATGGGTCACATACGTTATATGCGCGACATATACGTTATGTACGCGTCATATACGTTATATACGCGTCATATAGGTTATATACGCGTCATATACGCTATATACGCTTCATATACGTTATACACGCGTCATATACGTTATATATGCGTCATATACGTTATCTTCGCGTCACATACGATATATACGCGTCATATACGTTATTTACGCGACATACACTTTATACACGCGACATATACGTTATATATGCTTCATATACGTTATATCCGCGTCATATGCGTTATATACATGTCATACACGCTATATACGCGTCATATACGTTATATACGGGCCATATACGTTATATACGCGTCATACACTTTATACACGCGACATATACGTTATATACCTTTCATATACGTTATATACGCGTCTTATACGGTATATACACGCCATACACGCTATATACGCGTCATATACGTTATATACGCGTCATATACGTTATATACGCGTCATATACGTTATATACGCGTCACATACGTTATATACGCGTCATATACCTTATATACACGCCATACACGCTATATACGCGTCATATACGTTATATTCGCATCATATACGTTATATACGCGTCATACACGTTATATGCGCGTCATATACGTTATATACGCGTCATATACGGTATATGCGCGTCATATACGTTATATACGCGTCATATACGGTATATACGCATCTTATACGTTACATACAGGTCATATACGTTATATACGCGTCATATACGTTATATACGCGTCAAATACGATATATACGCGTCATATACGTCATATACGCGTCATATACGTTATATACGCGTCATATACGTTATATACGCGTCATATACGTTATATACGCGTCATATACGTTATATACGCGTCACATACGATATATACGGGTCACATACGTTATATGCGCGACATATACGTTATGTACGCGTCATATACGTTATATACGCGTCATATAGGTTATATACGCGTCATATACGCTATATACGCTTCATATACGTTATACACGCGTCATATACGTTATATACGCGTCATATACGTTATCTTCGCGTCACATACGATATATACGCGTCATATACGTTATATACGCGACATACACTTTATACACGCGACATATACGTTATATATGCTTCATATACGTTATATACGCGTCATATGCGTTATATACATGTCATACACGCTATATACGCGTCATATACGTTATATACGCGTCATATACGTTATATACGGGCCACATACGTTATATACGCGTCATACACTTTATACACGCGACATATACGTTATATACCTTTCATATACGTTATATACGCGTCTTATAGGGTATATACACGTCATACATGCTATATACGCGTCATATACGTTACATTCGCATCATAAACGTTATATACGCGGCATATACGTTATATACGCGTCATATACGTTATATACGCGTCACATACGATATATACGCGTCATATACGTTATATACGCGTCATATACGCTATATACGCGTCATATACGTTATATACGGGCCACATACGTTATATACGCGTCATACACTTTATACACGCGACATATACGTTATATACCTTTCATATATGTTATATACGCGTCTTATACGCTATATACACGCCATACACGCTATATACGCGTCATATACGTTATATACGCGTCATATACGTTATATACGCGTCATATACGTTATATACGCGTCACATACGTTATATACGCGTCATATACCTTATATACACGCCATACACGCTATATACGCGTCATATACGTTATATTCGCATCATATACGTTATATACGCGTCATACACGTTATATGCGCGTCATATACGTTATATACGCGTCATACACGTTATATACGCGACATATACGTTATATACGCGTCATATACGTTATATTCGCGTCTTACACGTTATGTACGCGTCATACACGATTTTTGCGCGACATATACGTTTTATACGCGGCATATATGTTATATACGCGTCATACACGTTATATTCGCGTCATACACGTTATATACGCGTCACATACGGTTATATTCGCGACATATACGTTTAATACGCGTCATATATGTTATATACGCGTGATACACGTTATATACGCGTCGTACACTTTATATACGCGACATATACGTCTTATACGCGTCATATATGTTATATACGCGTCATACACGTTATATACGCGTCATATACGTTATATTCGCGTCTTACACGTTATGTACGCGTCATACACGTTTTTTGCGCGACATATACGTTTTATACGCGGCATATATGTTATATACACGTCATACACGTTATATTCGCGTCATACACGTTATATACGCGTCACATACGGTTATATTCGCGACATATACGTTTAATACACGTCATATATGTTATATACGCGTGATACACGTTATATTCGCGTCGTACACTTCATATACGCGACATATACGTCTTATACGTGTCATATATGTTATATACGCGTCATACACGTTATATACGCGACACATACGTTATATACGCGTCACATACGGTTATATTCGCGACATATACGTTTAATACACGTCATATATGTTATATACGCGTGATACACGTTATATTCGCGTCGTACACTTCATATACGCGACATATACGTCTT
Source organism: Lasioglossum morio (assembly GCA_916610235.2). Taxonomy (NCBI): domain Eukaryota; kingdom Metazoa; phylum Arthropoda; class Insecta; order Hymenoptera; family Halictidae; genus Lasioglossum; species Lasioglossum morio. The sequence goes on from CAKAJA020000412.1 coordinate 29,621, forward strand.
ATACGTGTCATATATGTTATATACGCGTCATACACGTTATATACGCGACACATACGTTATATACGCGTCACATACGTTATATACACGTCAGACACGTTATATACGGGTCATATACGTTATATACAGGTCATACACGTTATGTAAGCGTCATACACGTTATATACGCGACACATACGTTATATACGCGTCACATACGTTATATACACGTCAGACACGTTATATACGGGTCATATACGTTATATACGCGTCAAATACGTTATATGCGCGACATATACCTTATGTAAGCGTCATATACGTTATATACGCGTCATACCTATATATACGCGTCACATACGTTATATACGCGTCATATACGTTACATACGCGTCATACACGTTATATACGCGACATATACGTTATATACGCGTCATATACGTTATATTCGCGTCTTACACGTTATGTACGCGTCATACACGTTTTTTGCGCGACATATACGTTTTATACGCGGCATATATGTTATATACGCGTCATACACGTTATATTCGCGTCATACACGTTATATACGCGTCACATACGTTATATTCGCGACATATACGTTTAATACGCGTCATATATGTTATATACGCGTGATACACGTTATATACGCGTCGTACACTTTATATACGCGACATATACGTCTTATACGCGTCATATATGTTATATACGCGTCATACATGTTATATACGCGTCATATACGTTATATTCGCGTCTTACATGTTATGTACGCGTCATACACGTTTTTTGCGCGACATATACGTTTTATACGCGGCATATATGATATATACGATTCATACACGTTATATTCGCGTCATACACGTTATATACGCGTCACATACGTTATATTCGCGACATATACGTTTTATACGCGTCATATATGTTATATACGCGTGATACAAGGTTATATACGCGTCGTACACTTTATATACGCGACATATACGTCTTATACGCGTCATATATGTTATATACGCGTCATACACGTTATATACGCGTCATATACGTTATATTCGCGTCTTACACGTTATGTACGCGTCATACACGTTTTTTGCGCGACATATACGTTTTATACGCGGCATATATGTTATATACGCGTCATACACCTTATATTCGCGTCATACACGTTATATACGCGTCACATACGGTTATATTCGCGACATATACGTTTAATACACGTCATATATGTTATATACGCGTGATACACGTTATATCGCGTCGTACACTTCATATACGCGACATATACGTCTTATTACGTGTCATATATGTTATATACGCGTCATACACGTTATATACGCGACACATACGTTATATACGCGTCACATACGTTATATACACGTCAGACACGTTATATACGGGTCATATACGTTATATACAGGTCATACACGTTATGTAAGCGTCATACACGTTATATACGCGACACATACGTTATATACGCGTCACATACGTTATATACACGTCAGACACGTTATATACGTTATATACGCGTCAAATACGTTATATGCGCGACATATACCTTATGTAAGCGTCATATACGTTATATACGAGTCATACCTATATATACGCGTCACATACGTTATATACGCGTCATATGCGTTATATACATGTCATACACGCTATATACGCGTCATATACGTTATATACGCGTCATATACGTTATATACGGGCCACATACGTTATATACGCGTCATACACTTTATACACGCGACATATACGTTATATACCTTTCATATACGTTATATACGCGTCTTATAGGGTATATACACGTCATACATGCTATATACGCGTCATATACGTTACATTCGCATCATAAACGTTATATACGCGGCGTATACGTTATATACGCGTCATATACGTTATATACGCGTCACATACGATATATACGCGTCATATACGTTATATACGCGTCATATACGCTATATACGCGTCATATACGTTATATACGGGCCACATACGTTATATACGCGTCATACACTTTATACACGCGCCATATACGTTATATACGCGACATATACGTTATATACGCGTCATATACGTTATATTCGCGTCTTACACGTTATGTACGCGTCATACACGATTTTTGCGCGACATATACGTTTTATACGCGGCATATATGTTATATACGCGTCATACACGTTATATTCGCGTCATACACGTTATATACGCGTCACATACGGTTATATTCGCGACATATACGTTTAATACGCGTCATATATGTTATATACGCGTGATACACGTTATATACGCGTCGTACACTTCATATACGCGACATATACGTCTTATACGTGTCATATATGTTATATACGCGTCATACACGTTATATACGCGACACATACGTTATATACGCGTCACATACGTTATATACACGTCAGACACGTTATATACGGGTCATATACGTTATATACAGGTCATACACGTTATGTAAGCGTCATACACGTTATATACGCGACACATACGTTATATACGCGTCACATACGTTATATACACGTCAGACACGTTATATACGGGTCATATACGTTATATGCGCGACATATACCTTATGTAAGCGTCATATACGTTATATACGCGTCATACCTATATATACGCGTCACATACGTTATATACGCGTCATATACGTTATATACGCGTCATACACGTTATATACGCGACATATACGTTATATACGCGTCATATACGTTATATTCGCGTCTTACACGTTATGTACGCGTCATACACGTTTTTTGCGCGACATATACGTTTTATACGCGGCATATATGTTATATACGCGTCATACACGTTATATTCGCGTCATACACGTTATATACGCGTCACATACGGTTATATTCGCGACATATACGTTTAATACGCGTCATATATGTTATATACGCGTGATACACGTTATATACGCGTCGTACACTTTATATACGCGACATATACGTCTTATACGCGTCATATATGTTATATACGCGTCATACATGTTATATACGCGTCATATACGTTATATTCGCGTCTTACATGTTATGTACGCGTCATACACGTTTTTTGCGCGACATATACGTTTTATACGCGGCATATATGATATATACGATTCATACACGTTATATTCGCGTCATACACGTTATATACGCGTCACATACGTTATATTCGCGACATATACGTTTAATACGCGTCATATATGTTATATACGCGTGATACAAGGTTATATACGCGTCGTACACTTTATATACGCGACATATACGTCTTATACGCGTCATATATGTTATATACGCGTCATTCACGTTTTTGGCGCGACATATACGTTTTATACGCGGCATATATGTTATATACGCGTCATACACGTTACATTCGCGTCATACACGTTATATACGCGTCACATACGGTTATATTCGCGACATATACGTTTAATACACGTCATATATGTTATATACGCGTGATACACGTTATATACGCGTCGTACACTTCATATACGCGACATATACGTCTTATACGTGTCATATATGTTATATACGCGTCATACACGTTATATACGCGACACATACGTTATATACGCGTCACATACGTTATATACACTCAGACACGTTATATACGGGTCATATACGTTATATACAGGTCATACACGTTATGTAAGCGTCATACACGTTATATACGCGACACATACGTTATATACGCGTCACATACGTTATATACACGTCAGACACGTTATATACGGGTCATATACGTTATATACGCGTCAAATACGTTATATGCGCGACATATACCTTATGTAAGCGTCATATACGTTATATACGCGTCATACCTATATATACGCGTCATACCTATATATACGCGTCACATACGTTATATACGCGTCATATACGTTACATACGCGTCATACACGTCATATACGCGACATATACGTTATATACGCGTCATATACGTTATATTCGCGTCTTACACGTTATGTACGCGTCATACACGTTTTTTGCGCGACATATACGTTTTATACGCGGCATATATGTTATATACGCGTCATACACGTTATATTCGCGTCATACACGTTATATACGCGTCACATACGTTATATTCGCGACATATACGTTTAATACGCGTCATATATGTTATATACGCGTGATACACGTTATATACGCGTCGTACACTTTATATACGCGACATATACGTCTTATACGCGTCATATATGTTATATACGCGTCATACATGTTATATACGCGTCATATACGTTATATTCGCGTCTTACATGTTATGTACGCGTCATACACGTTTTTTTGCGCGACATATACGTTTTATACGCGGCATATATGATATATACGATTCATACACGTTATATTCGCGTCATACACGTTATATACGCGTCACATACGTTATATTCGCGACATATACGTTTAATACGCGTCATATATGTTATATACGCGTGATACAAGGTTATATACGCGTCGTACACTTTATATACGCGACATATACGTCTTATACGCGTCATATATGTTATATACGCGTCATACACGTTATATACGCGTCATATACGTTATATTCGCGTCTTACACGTTATGTACGCGTCATACACGTTTTTTGCGCGACATATACGTTTTATACGCGGCATATATGTTATATACGCGTCATACACGTTATATTCGCGTCATACACGTTATATACGCGTCACATACGGTTATATTCGCGACATATACGTTTAATACACGTCATATATGTTATATACGCGTGATACACGTTATATACGCGTCGTACACTTCATATACGCGACATATACGTCTTATACGTGTCATATATGTTATATACGCGTCATACACGTTATATACGCGACACATACGTTATATACGCGTCACATACGTTATATACACGTCAGACACGTTATATACGGGTCATATACGTTATATACAGGTCATACACGTTATGTAAGCGTCATACACGTTATATACGCGACACATACGTTATATACGCGTCACATACGTTATATACACGTCAGACACGTTATATACGGGTCATATACGTTATATACGCGTCAAATACGTTATATGCGCGACATATACCTTATGTAAGCGTCATATACGTTATATACGCGTCATACCTATATATACGCGTCACATACGTTATATACGCGTCATATACGTTACATACGCGTCATACACGTTATATACGCGACATATACGTTATATACGCGTCATATACGTTATATTCGCGTCTTACACGTTATGTACGCGTCATACACGTTTTTTGCGCGACATATACGTTTTATACGCGGCATATATGTTATATACGCGTCATACACGTTATATTCGCGTCATACACGTTATATACGCGTCACATACGTTATATTCGCGACATATACGTTTAATACGCGTCATATATGTTATATACGCGTGATACACGTTATATACGCGTCGTACACTTTATATACGCGACATATACGTCTTATACGCGTCATATATGTTATATACGCGTCATACATGTTATATACGCGTCATATACGTTATATTCGCGTCTTACATGTTATGTACGCGTCATACACGTTTTTTGCGCGACATATACGTTTTATACGCGGCATATATGATATATACGATTCATACACGTTATATTCGCGTCATACACGTTATATACGCGTCACATACGTTATATTCGCGACATATACGTTTAATACGCGTCATATATGTTATATACGCGTGATACAAGGTTATATACGCGTCGTACACTTTATATACGCGACATATACGTCTTATACGCGTCATATATGTTATATACGCGTCATACACGTTATATACGCGTCATATACGTTATATTCGCGTCTTACACGTTATGTACGCGTCATACACGTTTTTTGCGCGACATATACGTTTTATACGCGGCATATATGTTATATACGCGTCATACACGTTATATTCGCGTCATACACGTTATATACGCGTCACATACGGTTATATTCGCGACATATACGTTTAATACACGTCATATATGTTATATACGCGTGATACACGTTATATTCGCGTCGTACACTTCATATACGCGACATATACGTCTTATACGTGTCATATATGTTATATACGCGTCATACACGTTATATACGCGACACATACGTTATATACGCGTCACATACGTTATATACACGTCAGACACGTTATATACGGGTCATATACGTTATATACAGGTCATACACGTTATGTAAGCGTCATACACGTTATATACGCGACACATACGTTATATACGCGTCACATACGTTATATACACGTCAGACCCGTTATATACGGGTCATATACGTTATATACGCGTCAAATACGTTATATGCGCGACATATACCTTATGTAAGCGTCATATACGTTATATACGAGTCATACCTATATATATGCGTCACATACGTTATATACGCGTCATATACGTTATATACGCGTCATATAGGTTATATACGCGTCATATACGCTATATACGCGTCATATACGTTATATACGCGTCATATACGTTATATACGCGTCACATACGTTATATACGCGTCATATACCTTATATACACGCCATACACGCTATATACGCGTCATATACGTTATATTCGCATCATATACGTTATATACGCGTCATACACGTTATATGCGCGTCATATACGTTATATACGCGTCATACACGTTATATACGCGACATATACGTTATATACGCGTCATATACGTTATATTCGCGTCTTACACGTTATGTACGCGTCATACACGATTTTTGCGCGACATATACGTTTTATACGCGGCATATATGTTATATACGCGTCATACACGTTATATTCGCGTCATACACGTTATATACGCGTCACATACGGTTATATTCGCGACATATACGTTTAATACGCGTCATATATGTTATATACGCGTGATACACGTTATATACGCGTCGTACACTTCATATACGCGACATATACGTCTTATACGTGTCATATATGTTATATACGCGTCATACACGTTATATACGCGACACATACGTTATATACGCGTCACATACGTTATATACACGTCAGACACGTTATATACGGGTCATATACGTTATATACAGGTCATACACGTTATGTAAGCGTCATACACGTTATATACGCGACACATACGTTATATACGCGTCACATACGTTATATACACGTCAGACACGTTATATACGGGTCATATACGTTATATACGCGTCAAATACGTTATATGCGCGACATATACCTTATGTAAGCGTCATATACGTTATATACGAGTCATACCTATATATACGCGTCACATACGTTATATACGCGTCATATACGTTATATACGCGTCATACACGTTATATACGCGACATATACGTTATATACGCGTCATATACGTTATATTCGCGTCTTACACGTTATGTACGCGTCATACACGTTTTTTGCGCGACATATACGTTTTATACGCGGCATATATGTTATATACGCGTCATACACGTTATATTCGCGTCATACACGTTATATACGCGTCACATACGGTTATATTCGCGACATATACGTTTAATACGCGTCATATATGTTATATACGGGTGATACACGTTATATACGCGTCGTACACTTTATATACGCGACATATACGTCTTATACGCGTCATATATGTTATATACGCGTCATACATGTTATATACGCGTCATATACGTTATATTCGCGTCTTACATGTTATGTACGCGTCATACACGTTTTTTGCGCGACATATACGTCTTATACGCGTCATATATGTTATATACGCGTCATACATGTTATATACGCGTCATATACGTTATATTCGCGTCTTACATGTTATGTACGCGTCATACACGTTTTTTGCGCGACATATACGTTTTATACGCGGCATATATGATATATACGATTCATACACGTTATATTCGCGTCATACACGTTATATACGCGTCACATACGTTATATTCGCGACATATACGTTTAATACGCGTCATATATGTTATATACGCGTGATACAAGGTTATATACGCGTCGTACACTTTATATACGCGACATATACGTCTTATACGCGTCATATATGTTATATACGCGTCATACACGTTATATACGCGTCATATACGTTATATTCGCGTCTTACACGTTATGTACGCGTCATACACGTTTTTTGCGCGACATATACGTTTTATACGCGGCATATATGTTATATACGCGTCATACACGTTATATTCGCGTCATACACGTTATATACGCGTCACATACGGTTATATTCGCGACATATACGTTTAATACACGTCATATATGTTATATACGCGTGATACACGTTATATTCGCGTCGTACACTTCATATACGCGACATATACGTCTTATACGTGTCATATATGTTATATACGCGTCATACACGTTATATACGCGACACATACGTTATATACGCGTCACATACGTTATATACACGTCAGACACGTTATATACGGGTCATATACGTTATATACAGGTCATACACGTTATGTAAGCGTCATACACGTTATATACGCGACACATACGTTATATACGCGTCACATACGTTATATACACGTCAGACACGTTATATACGGGTCATATACGTTATATACGCGTCAAATACGTTATATGCGCGACATATACCTTATGTAAGCGTCATATACGTTATATACGAGTCATACCTATATATACGCGTCACATACGTTATATACGCGTCATATACGTTATATACGCGTCATATAGGTTATATACGCGTCATATACGCTATATACGCTTCATATACGTTATACACGCGTCATATACGTTATATATGCGTCATATACGTTATCTTCGCGTCACATACGATATATACGCGTCATATACGTTATATACGCGACCATACACTTTATACACGCGACATATACGTTATATATGCTTCATATACGTTATATACGCGTCATATGCGTTATATACATGTCATACACGCTATATACGCGTCATATACGTTATATAACGGGCCACATACGTTATATACGCGTCATACACTTTATACACGCGCCATATACGTTATATACCTTTCATATACGTTATATACGCGTCTTATACGGTATATACACGCCATACACGCCATACACGCTATATACGCGTCATATACGTTATATACGCGTCATATACGTTATATACGCGTCATATACGTTATATACGCGTCACATACGTTATATACGCGTCATATACGTTATATACACGCCATACACGCTATATACGCGTCATATACGTTATATTCGCATCATATACGTTATATACGCGTCATACACGTTATATGCGCGTCATATACGTTATATACGCGTCATACACGTTATATACGCGACATATACGTTATATACGCGTCATATACGTTATATTCGCGTCTTACACGTTATGTACGCGTCATACACGATTTTTGCGCGACATATACGTTTTATACGCGGCATATATGTTATATACGCGTCATACACGTTATATTCGCGTCATACACGTTATATACGCGTCACATACGGTTATATTCGCGACATATACGTTTAATACGCGTCATATATGTTATATACGCGTGATACACGTTATATACGCGTCGTACACTTTATATACGCGACATATACGTCTTATACGTGTCATATATGTTATATACGCGTCATACACGTTATATACGCGACACATACGTTATATACGCGTCACATACGTTATATACACGTCAGACACGTTATATACGGGTCATATACGTTATATACAGGTCATACACGTTATGTAAGCGTCATACACGTTATATACGCGACACATACGTTATATACGCGTCACATACGTTATATACACGTCAGACACGTTATATACGGGTCATATACGTTATATACGCGTCAAATACGTTATATGCGCGACATATACCTTATGTAAGCGTCATATACGTTATATACGCGTCATACCTATATATACGCGTCACATACGTTATATACGCGTCATATACGTTATATACGCGTCATACACGTTATATACGCGACATATACGTTATATACGCGTCATATACGTTATATTCGCGTCTTACACGTTATGTACGCGTCATACACGTTTTTTTGCGCGACATATACGTTTTATACGCGGCATATATGTTATATACGCGTCATACACGTTATATTCGCGTCATACACGTTATATACGCGTCACATACGGTTATATTCGCGACATATACGTTTAATACGCGTCATATATGTTATATACGCGTGATACACGTTATATACGCGTCGTACACTTTATATACGCGACATATACGTCTTATACGCGTCATATATGTTATATACGCGTCATACATGTTATATACGCGTCATATACGTTATATTCGCGTCTTACATGTTATGTACGCGTCATACACGTTTTTTGCGCGACATATACGTTTTATACGCGGCATATATGATATATACGATTCATACACGTTATATTCGCGTCATACACGTTATATACGCGTCACATACGTTATATTCGCGACATATACGTTTAATACGCGTCATATATGTTATATACGCGTGATACAAGGTTATATACGCGTCGTACACTTTATATACGCGACATATACGTCTTATACGCGTCATATATGTTATATACGCGTCATACACGTTATATACGCGTCATATACGTTATATTCGCGTCTTACATGTTATCTACGCGTCATACACGTTTTTGGCGCGACATATACGTTTTATACGCGGCATATATGTTATATACGCGTCATACACGTTACATTCGCGTCATACACGTTATATACGCGTCACATACGGTTATATTCGCGACATATACGTTTAATACACGTCATATATGTTATATACGCGTGATACACGTTATATACGCGTCGTACACTTCATATACGCGACATATACGTCTTATACGTGTCATATATGTTATATACGCGTCATACACGTTATATACGCGACACATACGTTATATACGCGTCACATACGTTATATACACGTCAGACACGTTATATACGGGTCA